>PDGT01000004.1:2300012-2393388 GCA_003671415.1 Megathymus violae | reverse complement strand
ACTGCCGCTTTCACTTCCTCCACACTCACCTCCTTAACCATTCCTTTATTCACTTGCACGTTTTCTAGCACTCCATTCCAATCATTCTCTTCATTCAGAAGTTTACAAAAATATCCTTTCCAACGCTCTCTAATATACTTATCCTCAGTTAAAACTTTTCCTCCTTCATCTTTCACACACTTCACATGCCCCATATCCCTTGTTTTCTTCTCTCTTTCTCTGGCTATCCTGTACAATGCTTTCTGACCCTGTGGTTTTTCTAGGGATGAGTACAGTTTATCCTGCACTTTTGCCCTTGTAACAGCAATAGCTTCCTTGCGTTCTTCTTTGTTTTCTTGTATACATTCTTTTTCATTTCTTTCATACCCTCGTCATCGCTTTCAGTGTCCTTCCATTCCTTAAACGCATTCTTCTTATCTTTTACACTCTTTTGTACTTCCTCACTCCACCACCAAGTTTCTCTATTTTCCCTTTCCCTTTCGTTTCCCCAAACACTCTTCTACCTTCACTTCTGATACATTCTGACATTACATTCCAGCATTCGTTAACTGTCTTTCCTTCCATATCACTCATTTCGATCATCTTATCTACCACTCCCTTTCGAAATTCTTCTGAACGCTCTCTGTCCTCTAATAAACTCCATTTAATCTTGGGTGATAGCTTAGTTCGGGCTTTGGTGGACTTGACCAGAAGTTTAATCTCTAAGATCAGAAGTTTGTGTTGGGAGACAAGGGGTTCGCCAGGTATAACCTTGCCATTTTTGACATACTTCAAATTTTTCCTTCTTAATAACCAGTAATCAATTTGGGTATTGTGATTTCCACTATTGTACGTTATCAGGTGTTGGTCTTTCTATTGGAAAAAGGTGTTTGCTATTGCAAGGTCGTATGCAATAGCAGTTTGAAGCAGTGTCTCCCTCTACGTTTCTGGTACCATAGCCCCACCCTCCATGCACGCTTTCATACCCAACATTCATTCTACCTACGTGGCCGTTAAAATCTCCTCCGATATAAACGTCCTCGTTGTCCGGTATACTAATCATTACTGCATCCAAATCGTCCCAAAACTTCTCTTTCATACTTTGATCACAGCCTGTTTGTGGTGCATATGCACTAATAACAGTCAGAACTGCATCACCTAACAAAAGTTGCACTACAATCAATCTATCATTTATCCTCTTTACATCCGTCATGCTTTCTTTCAACTCTCTGTCAAGTACAATGCCCACTCCATTCTTCCTTCCGTCACTTCCACAATAATAAAATTTGTAACCCGCCCCAATTTCCCTTGCTTTCGTCCCCTTCCGCTTCGTTTCTTGCAAACAAGCAATATTCACTCGTCTCCTTTGCAAAACATCCGCTAACTCTCTTCCTCTTCCAGTCATCGTACCTACATTCCAGCTTGCCATTCTCACTTTCATTTCCCGGACTCGCTTCTTACGTTGCATCCGTCCTTGATGCAACAACCCTCGCCCATTTCTCACATCCGCCGGGTGCTGCGTCTGCGCGTCGCCTCGGGGGTACGCCCTAGCATTTACTCGCATTCCATCATCCGACATACTCATGTTGTGGTAAGATTTGGCTGAGATTTACGACCGACCCCCTGCCTGACGTCTACCCTCCTTGGGAATGCATTTGTAGGTGATTTTCCCGTCACCTTACGGGCGGAATAGGATTTGGGTGGAAGAATATGGTTGGAAAATGTGTGAGGGAAAATCTAGGATAGGGAAACAGGTGGGATACTGCCACCACGGACGAAAAGTAGGGAAGTGGCATGCAGTAGCTCGGGCAGTCCGGGGTTGCTTACCCGTAACCCCATCTGGTTGACGGAAAGTTGTCAACAGTGCAGTCCCCTATTTTAACTTATTATACAAATTATAACTAAATAATTTAGTATTGCATGTTGCAGGTCAACTAAAATAATTAAATATTTAAATTTAAATAAGTCCTCTTTAACATATCTAGGTAAAAATTTTCGAATAAGACAAGTTGCAATTGTATAAAATTGACATTTAATTGCACTTTATTATTCTATCAATCCAAAATTTGAAACTATATAAATTAACACCTGTTTAAACATATTTGTTGCAATAAAGATTATTAATATTTGCTTTTTAGTCATTGATTTTGTTTACCGCAGCCTAGATGCATTGTTCAAATAAAACACTGACTATGACACATTGCATAAATAAATTGTAAGTACAGTAGTTTATGAATAACTTTTATATAAACACCATACAACAATTTAACAATATAAGACAATCTATAGAAATAACCTCATTTCAAGTTAAGAAAAAAATTTGCTAATTACTGTTTAAAAGTAACTTATTCTACAATATTTTCATAGGATAGGTGGTCATTTAATGAAATATGAATATCTCATGCAATGGTGGAAATAGTCATGATATTGTCTATTCTCCAAACATATCATACAATAGAAAACATACAATGGGTTAAAGGTTAGTTAGTTTCTACTTAATTATTTTTTTAACTGAAAGAAAATAATCAGTAAATTAGTAAAATAAAGCAGTGTAACATACCTCTATGGTCTTTTGAAATACTTTTAAATCAAATGGCTGATTTTTCTTAAAATTATAAATTCTTGCAGCAGATGCTATCCCAGCACAATTGACAGCAACATCAAGTCGACCAAACTTGTCCACTGTAGTTTGTAGAGCATTCTTCACATCCTGTTCAGATGTAACCTACAAAATACGCATCTTTAACTATTTATTCTTAACATTTATGAATTTATTATGATACTGAAGTCTGGAGTCTAGACAATGTGGCAGTAAACAATTTTTATATCTTAAACCATAGGACACCTTTCCATTTTTAATTACAATATTATTATTGACTCATTGATGATGGAATTAAGAAACATACCAAGCAAGTTTAGAAAAAAAATAATGAGTATTATCTAAAGTCAACTATTATTTAATCTCATTTTCTACTTCACTAGCTTTAGCATAAATTACATATATTTTAATTGATGATAGTAGTTACTGTGTTTTAACCTCTCATCCACTAGTGTTTGGTAATTGTAACAGTGGACATCACCATCATGTTTGCTTTTTGTTTCCTTTTTTTAAACTTAAACAGAACATACATCAACTGGTGCAAATGCCACATTTTTTCCCAACTGCATTGCAACATCTTGTCCAGGACTGTTTGGCAAATCGCCGATGATAACACGCCCTCCCTGTTTCAGCAGTTGCTCTGCAGTGGCACGGCCCAATCCTGACGCACCTCCAGTAACAAATCCAACTATGCCCTGATGAATTATAGTTATTCATATATATTTCGAAATTAAACATTTAGCAAAGTATTGAAGTAAAAATAGGATATATTTAGTACCTATTTACCTAATATATTTTGAAATACTTGACATAATGAATCTCAGAAGTATTTTAACTTGTACCAATGCGATAATGTGAATCTGAAAGTACCTGCTTTATTGAGTTTGAAAACTTACTTAAGTAGGTATGTACTGATATAATTTATCATATATTTTAAAATGTTACTTACCTTAAACATTTTTAAATTGGTTAGTCAATTAGTGCTGCTGAATACAGAGTATTTTAAGTTAAAATATGTTGCAAAGTTTACAACAACGTATACGGTACTGCTTTGCGCTCTATACGGCTTTGGGACAAATCTTACGTAAATACTATCAGTGACATTATGTTATCAGTATTAATTTAAACAAGTATTCAAATAACTGAGTGTCCTTCAACGCAGTAGGGAAGTATGGATATGAAATGACGGATCTGGATATGGATACGGATATATGAATAATATTTTACCGGTTTCGGTTACGGTTACGGATATGAAATTATTTCGGATTATCCGATTGTTGCGGATAATTTCGGTTAAGGATATTAGATGATTTACGATATGAAAAAAATATATATTATATGTACAAGGTAACAGTCTGGCTTTATTTCTAGTTATTATGTAATATTATAATCCCAGAAAAAAACAATAGCTTTAAAATTTGAATAAAAACTGTCTAAAACATAGAGTTTTATATTATATTAACTCTATGGTCTAAAATGAGAATGACGCGGCTAGTGCATTGGCTCGGTCGGCGAAAATCTGTCGCAACGTATTTTATTTAGACTCTGCCGCTATCCGAAATTTTTTTATCGGATTACAGTTATGGATATATATTTATTTCGGAAATCCGATAGTTTCAGTTATGGTTACGGGGCTCAATAACATCTCTGGTTCTTATATATTATAGTAACGTTATAAACTCTTTGGTTTTAAATGTGCGTCAAATTATTTTTCCTAATGACGTAGGCGACAAATTTTGTATGTTGCGGCTGTCGTTATGTCTACAGGGTGACCCGTAAGTAGTGGACCAAGGGGATGTGGGTGATAGAGGGGTACTCTGTCTATTTCAAACACAAAATTTTATTGGCCTAGGCCTTATAGTTTTGTAAGTTATGAATTTTTTAGGGTTTTTTTTTTAAATCTTGGTACCCTAAATACCGATATTGGAAATTTTACTGTATTTTTTTTACCATTTTAAATTTATTTAATTTAATGCAGATAGTAAAACATATGTCATCGTTATTTTAAAAGTTGTTTAGTTCAAATTATTAGTAAGATAAGAATTAAGCATGTTTTAGTTTATTAATTTAGGCAAAAATTTAATTATACAAAATACAACATGATCTTTGACCCATCGCGGTGTGAAAAAATTGTATGCAAATCTGGTGGAACTTTATTTTAAAAACAAGTACAGCTTACATAAATTCCAAAAAGGTATAAATATGTGGGTTGATATCAATATTTTTTTATGATAAAATTCAGTAAGAATAAGTGAACATTTCGTCGATAAAATTACAATAAATAAATATGTGAAAAATTTATTTACAACAAATACTCAAAATGCCTTCCCCTAGCTCTCATGCATAACCAACATCGTCTTATAAAATTTCCTTTCAAATTTCTTAAAGCTAGCACATTATTTTTGACAAGTTCAGCCGCGACGTTTAATTTTTGTTTCAGTTCAGTTTCATTGTTTATAGTCTTCTCATAGACCGCCTCCTTAAAATAGCCCCATAGAAAATAATCTAATGGGTTGAGATCCGGCGAACGTGGTGGCCATGCAATTATACCTCCACGTCCAATCCATCGATTTGGATAAGTTTCATATAAAAAAATTAATTACTGGCCGTGAGTAGTGGGCGGGTGCACCATCGTGTTGCAACCACATCGTCTCGCGTACATCTTGTGGTACATCCACTAATAAACTGTTAAGATTATTTTTTAAAAATGTAGATAATTAGCACCATTAAGCCTCCTTGGTAGTTCAAATGGTCCAATGATTCTGCCATTCAAGATTCCCGCCCACAAATTTACTCCAAATTAATGCTGAAATCTATCTTCCCTTACTATTCGGGGATTCACTACGGCCCAATTGTGTAAGTTATTAATGTTAAACACCCCAATCCTTCTAAAGGATGATTCATCGCTCCATAGAATGGAATTGAAAAAGAGTGGATCTTGTCGGCATCGCTGCAACATCTCTCGACAGAAATCAATACGTCGTTGATAATCAGTAGGTAGAAGTGTATACACTCGTACGTGATAGGGTATAATGAATTGCGTTTTAAAATACCGTGTACGGTACTTCTTGCAAAACCAGTGCGTCTAGAAATACGACGAATACTTGTGGAAGGGTCATCTTCTACTTCAGCCAACACTTGACGTTCATGAGCTCTTCTAAGCCTTCCTTCAGGATTTCCGACTCCAGGAATTCGTCCTTCTAAGAAAGCGTTATTAACATGCAGAAATGCTCACGATATGTACGAGCGGCTTGTCGAGCATTACCGTCACACAAACCGTAAATGTAATACATTTCCGCATATTCACGAGGACTGTATGTATGAGGCATTTTACAGTACTGAAACGATCAATGTCTAACTCACAAACACAAACAAGGTTTCAACAAACGTCCTTTAGTATAAGGAAGCGAAGTAAAAAACACATGTGAAGAGCCGAACTATAAGCAAAACTCTGAGAGTCCTGCGTGAAAACAGGAGAGGGGCATAGGACGTCAGCCAATAGCGGCTGAGAATAAAAAAAATAGCGACCCGACAAGGAATGAAACAGCGATGCAGTTCTCAGAGCTACTTGCATTTTTCGTAAACATTTCTGGGAATATGGCTATAGTCATTAACATTATGTTTTTTTTTAAATACTACTTCATTAGCTGTGTTATTGTTATACGTTTTTAAACTCGGTATGTCCTGTAAATGTTTTTGAAATAAAGTTCCACCAGGTTATCATACAATTTTTTTGCACCACGATGGATCAAAGATCATGTTTCATTTTGTGTGATTAAATTTTTGTCTAAATTAATAAATTATGACATGCTTAATTCTTATCTTACTAATAATTTGACCTAAAAAACTTTTAAAATAACGATGACATATGTTTTACTAACTGCATTAAATTAAATAAACTTAAAATGGTAAAAAAGAAAAAATAAAATTTCCAATATCGGTATTTAGGGTACCAAGATTTAAAAAAAAAACCCTAAAAAATTAATAACTTCAAAACTATAAGGCCTAGGCCAATAAAATTTTGTGTTTGAAATAGACAGAGATCCCCTCTATCACCCACATCCCGTTGGTCCACTACTTACGGGACACCTGTATAGTCTATACGGTTTGAGACGCTTGAATTGCTTTTGTATTTAATGTATGTAATTTCAAATGTTATTGCCTACTCACAAACAAGGCGCCTGTATAAGTTTACTCATAAAGATGGAGCATAATATGTAGGTATACGTAAAAAATATTACCTATAAATCTGATTCTTAATACAGGTAACTTTGAACTTAAAAAGGAATCGTTTTAAAATTAGAAATACAAATTTATTCATATTCACCTGTTAATCGCGAGTCCCGCGATTTTGTCTGCTTTGTGTCTTTATAGGTTTTTCTATATTTTAATAATAATTATTAATTTAACATAACCCAGTTGAGACAATAAAAACTAAAAATGTATGAGTACTCATCAGACAATCAGTATGCTTGTATAATTTTTTTATAGAAACACTTTTCATTATCTTATGTTTTATGGAATTGATCATTGGATGCTTTCTCATCACAGTGTACATTTGTATATACTGTTAGTTGTTCCTATTGTTTTATATAACGGGTTCCTATTAAATGTAAACAATGAAAATTTCAGTGCGAAATATAATTTTATCGAACCTCTTGAAAACGATTATTTGTTTGTTTAACGCCACCACATGCATTGAGAACGTATGATGTATAGTTGTTGTTACGGTATTTAATATAATTTTTTGAAAATTATTACAATTTTGTTTTGAGTTTATTTCTTAGTTAAAGTTGATAAAACTATAATATTCTCAAATATATATAGATAGCAATTTATCCATCCTATAATAAAGCAGTGACGATGAAAAAAATCTACATGGTACATTAATATACATACATATACATACACATACAGGGTACATTCACGGCTTGTGGTGATGGCGCATATCTAGAACCATTCTATTAATTTTGTATTGCCTACTGATTAACATTCTGCACGTACGAAATCTATTGTATTGTATCACGTATTCAAGTTACCGAATTCCCAAGTACTTAAATATCGGTGATAAATATGGGTTTCATTATTAAATATTCACTTTTCAATGTTATTCAATTCATGGGAGAGTTCTCACAGAAGAATCGATTCAGACAATGGGTTTATGGTAATAAGATATGCGAGCCTGTTAATGTTTTTATAATAAGAAAGGTCAAGTTAAACATATGACACCGTTGACAGTCATTGTACTTGGTGGTGTCGACGAGTATGGAGGAAATGTGGAAATTAATATTCTTAATTATTTTGTCGATTTCTTTGTCTCGTGCAAAAAAACAAGTTACGGAGTTCCAGGATGACAACAATGATGAAGACGATGTTAAATTTGTCGTTAAAAGGTACAACATAAGTCGCGTGCCCACTACAACTGGTCGTAGTGTTAAAGGAGAAGCTGTTGTAGAAAAGTTTGTGGATACTTTGATTGCCAGCGAACAGTATTTGAAAATGATAGACCCAGTAGAGAAAAAAATTAATCATTTAGACTTAACATTCCACGATAGGACAAATACTATTTTAAAGTATCTTTCCGAGATCCTTCGAGTAGTAAAAGCAGCACCTACTGAGAGTCTAGAAAATGCTCTGGTCCTACTCAAAAAAGACTTAGACAAATTGAAGCACAATTTAGTGGATCGAACAGACGATTCTCGGGTACCAAATATGCGAGGTAACATTTTTATTTAATACTTAGTAGTCAATGTTTGACATATATAATACATGGCCGTAGAGGAAAACTATATGAGTTTTTTAAATATACAATCAAAATTACGGCAAGTTGAAAAATTGATGAAAATACGGTTCTAACTTATGCGTGAGCTTTGCTTTGGGGCCGGGATCTCTGCGTCTTTGCAGCTTGGCCCTAATGTATGCGATCAACTTTCCACGAAACTGGGTTGAAGTAAAGTATTACGTTGTTCTCAGTTGAGATGGTCAGATTCTGAATACATAATACAATTTTAATGATATCAAACGGAGCTATGATTTACAACAAATGTCGATAAGTTCGTCACTTTTCCTATTTATATATTTTCCTCAGGAATGTAAGTCCAGTGTTTTTATTTACATACCTATCATTAATGTTTTCAACTGGTCAGAGTTGGTGTCGATGCAATTATTTACGCTGTCGCTGTAAATATAAACACTACTGCGAACAATTTGTACGAATCATCTCGCACTTCGGCAGTCATTCGCAAGGCATTTAAGCATATTTGTTTGTATTTAGCATCTTTAAAGATTGTAAACGCAAAGATGTATGGTAAAATGGGAACAAATTTCATTTGCTTCCCATCATTTCCGTCGAGTAGATACGTACGTACCAGAATGGTCAATATCATACTGATTTCTCATACGGTTATAGTAATATTTACAGTAGTGATAAACGAAGTGGGTAGTGACAGAAAAGGTAGACGCAAGAACGATTCTGTAGAAAAATCTTTGTGGAGAAAGGAATATGAAGACGAATTGACTGATGCAATGCTTTCCTCCAAGAAAAAAGACAATTTTACGAGGGTCGTTCAGTCTACAGCTATGTTGGATAATGAGATAGTTATTGAGAAGTTAATAGATTCAATTACTTCGAGTGAAAAATATCTTAAAAAGGTGGATAGTGTGGATTTTAGATTGAACCGATTGGATATTGAAGTCCATGAAAAAACGAATGCCATATTAAAACGCTTGACAGAAATCTTTAATGTCATCCAAACTCATCGTTATGAAGACAAAGTAGACACGGCAGTAGATAATATCAAGACGGATATAGGTTACATTAAAAACTTGCTTGAACGTACTACTAGGACGGGTAGTAATGGTAACGCCAATAATGGTATGATTTTTATTTTGAATATGTATCGTGTATATGTGCATACCAAATATTAACTCTGAAATATGTAGGATTGGTGAGAAATTTTATACAAATATTAGGTTTGACATGTTAAAACATTTATAAATTACTTCTAGGGCAGGCTACTTATTTCTTTAGTAGGTATGAAAGGTTTAGTTGAATGGCCTTTAATTAGTAATATTATGTTTTCATAGATTACAAATATATATTTTTAATTAATTAAATTTGTTTTCCTTCATAATTACGTAATAATATATAAGTTTTGTTAATAAATCAAGAATACGGATATAGCACGATTAGGAGAGGATATTTTCAGCTTTTTGACAAATTAACTATTGGTGTTCTACTGCTCTAAAATTTTAGTTAAGTAGGTAGGCTATTGTAATTTCTTATAAGCTACTGATTTTTTGGTGTACACTAAAGAGTTTTTGTATTGTATTATAAGTAAAGGCTAACAGTTTACTGATGGTAAAATGGCGTATTTTGTAAATTCAATTTTTTATTATACTAATATGGTTTCATTACAATATTTCAGTGGAAAGTGCGGATTATCGAATAGATCCTACTTTGGACAATCGTATTTCTTTCCTGGAGAGTCACGTTAAGGCTACACTGACTACTGTTGAATCTATCGCATCAATAATTTCTGAGGTGAAATCTCGGCAATATCCCAGGAATTTCCCTAAGTAAGTTGCCTCTCAAGTAGTTATAATTAATCGTGTTAGATAGTCAGGTGGGTAAATAGGGTTTTTTTTATAGATAGATTGTAATATTAGTTGAAAACAATATCTATAAAATAAATTCAATTAATTTCTGTGACTCTGTTACTCAGCTCAAATTAAACACAATACACAAAAAAGGAACACTATCGTAATCACAACTTCTTCTTAGAAGAAATTTCTAAGTGGATAATGTAGATATTATATTGAAAACTATAGATTGCGGTCTTAAAAACTCCACCGCATGTCCTGCAAACTGCGACTGTTTAACGATTTCTTATAACAAAGGGATTGGGCACGTCGTAGTAATTTAAATCTATATATATTATGTAATAATAGCGGAGTCGGCAGAATTGCCCTGCAATAAAGAAACAAATTTCCTTGAATCTGATCACGGATCCACCTAGTCCAATTTTGAATGTAAACCATCCAAGTACCCACTTAAACATTTAAAAAAATCATCGTAATCGGTCCAGCCGTTCAGAAAGAATTCAGTGACATAGATACATAGTAAAAGAATTTAATGTATTAAGATTACATATAATTTGGTTTAACGTAAAACTGTCTTGGTAAATTAGGGCTGATGTTAATCTGGAGGCTGTGAACTTGCTCAGTGAATTTCGAAGAGCCATGCATGACCAGAAAACTCGAAAGTGTGATTGCAAGTAAGTAGTTGGTATATAATGTTCTTTGTATTATTTGATTTAATGTATCTTCAATTGCCGAAGTAAGATCCCATCTAGTCATGAAGGAAAATGTGTATGTTATTAGACAAAGAAAAAAGCTTAAACATTTATAAAACTATAAATATAGATACATAACATATAGATAAATAAGATATTTCTTAGAAATGGGTATGGAATTCCCAATGTTATATCTCTTTTCTTTTATTTCGGAACAGGATTGGTAGAGCTGATCGTGTAGATAGATATCCAACCGATTGCTACGAAATACAAATACAAGGATTCAACGTTTCCGGCATTTACAAAATAAAACCTGATGATATGGAATCATTCTATGTGCTGTGCGACCTCAGCACAGCCGGTGGAGGTTGGACGGTAAGTCCATATCACAGTTAAATATGACTGTTGATCACGTTACCCCCAATTGAGGATTTTTTTTAGATTGATCTGCTTGCAGTTGGCAGTTTGTAAGAGACTACTTTATCGCTATTAGCAATGTTCTACACGTCTCCTCTGACTAGTGCGAAACGTGCAGCAACAACACCGTCATTAGTAACATCGCTTGCCAGCTTTAATTACCATACAATAACATAGTCTCTTTCATTAATTTCATGACAATATTCGGCATGATATTTTACGGAGCCGATTGGTGGGTGAATCTGAATAATTGAGCTGCTTTAATAAATTAATTATGATGGGCTGACTTATATACGGGAGATTAGTCACGGAAAGCAATGGGACCCGAGGCTTAGTGCTGCGTTGGCCTCCCTCAGGAAGTAGGATATTCGAGTTGCCTAATGTTAAAAATGCCATTAGGTAACAGGTGAGTTGACCAGACAGCAATCTCCAGTGAGATTCGAGCGTCCCTGTTGTCTATTTGTTATCGTTCTGTCAGTGGCTTAACTGCAAAACGCCTCATTTAACTGATTTGCTGTTTCCATTTTATTTATTCCGTATAAAATGCTAAAAAAATAATGGCAGGAAGCAATCAATGATTTTATCAGCTGTTAAACTTCTCATCAGTCCAATTGTATGTCACAAACATCCGAGGATAACATTCTAAAATATCTCTTCAGCCCACTATCCTTGAGAGACTGCAGAGCAGAACGAGCTAATCCTAAGACGCTGATGCCTTAAGGGTGGTATATCTAACGCCAATATCTCGGTCATACTTAAGAGAACAATTTTCAACAAGTCCTACAAAAAGGCAACTGATGTCTGCGATGCTTTTTATATTTGCGTTGTTTCTAGGTCCTTCAAAATCGTTTTGATGGCTCCCAAGACTTTTACAAGAGTTGGCAAGAGTATAAACACGGTTTTGGTAATTTAGCGGGTGAATTTTGGCTTGGCTTGGAGAAGCTGTATTATTTGACTAATCAAAAACTTTACGAGTTGAGAATAGAATTGGAGAGTCAACTAGGGCAAGAGGCTTTTGCTGCATACTCTGTGTTTACTATCGGACCCGAATATGAAGGCTATAGAATTAGTACACTTGGGGCATTCCATGGATCAGCAGGTCAGCTATTATGTAAAATGTATTAGTATAACTCCATACATATTTTCTCGTTACTGTTTTGTTCATTGTAATCTTTGAATATAGGTTATAATGTAGTCTACTAACTGCGTTCGTATTTTTCACAATATTGAAGGTATTTTTTTTAATTGACTCGTATGATATGTATTAACTTTTTCGAAATCATGTTAGTTAAATTTATTTCTAGAGGGGAAACTTATTAAGGCTTACCTATATTTTTTTTTTGCTAAACGCACTTTTCATTTGTTAAATTGCACCTGTGCAATATTGGGGCGGATTGCTAATTTTAAATAAAAATAGAAGTAAATTTATGACTTTTAAGTGTATATTAGGTGATTCGCTGTCATATCACGCCGGTCAGAAATTTTCCACACACGACATAGATAATGACGAATGGAAAGATGGCTCGTGCGCTACAGAGCACGGAGGTGCTTGGTGGTATAAAGAGTGTGACAAAAGGTATGGCATGTAATACTTTTCATTGTATATTATAGCTTAATAACGGAAGGGCGTTCATTAAAGCAAACTTGTTCATTAAAGCAAACTTGTTCATTAAAGCAAACTTGTTCATTAAAGCAAACTTGTTCATTAAAGCAAACTTGTTCATTAAAGCAAACTTGTTCATTAAAGCAAACTTGTCCATTAAAGCAAACTTGTTCATTAAAGCAAACTTGTTCATTAAAGCAAACTTTTGTTCTGTCACGTCTGTTGCTTAACGAACGAGGCAATAATGGTTTTAGATCTCTTTTTTTTAACTCAGTTGCACCAGTGTTATTCTGATGGTACAATAGAATCATACTGGTGCATAATTATATTTTAGATATGAGTATTAACAGTTTATTGGTAGTTTTTTAACTTGACTGACGCACTTCAATAATACCATCATAGTTGGTCGCTTGTTGTCGTAAAAAAAAGTTTACTGGCAATATTAACATTTTAAAAATAACTCAGAACTCGCCTTTAATCCACAATGAAGGATGACTTATGACCATGTAATAAAATCTTCCTACGATTATAGTTAATTTGACTGATGTTTTTTGTCCACCATGTGTAGGTCTTTTAAGATTTCATGATAAGAGAACAGTAAGCGAACTACAAATCTTTCAGAATTTCATATCTATATTTGTTAGTTTTTTTTTAATTTATTAAAAAGCAACATTGTGTTTAGCAATCTCAACGGGAAATACTCTCTAAGCACGGAAGAGCAACAAGGCCAGTCTATTTATTGGATATCATTCAAGGGTCCCACCACGCCGCTCACAAAGACGCGACTAATGATCCGTCCGCTGCCGTCTAGCAGACCCATTGACTCCTTCGAACATAGCAAGGTACTTTTATGTTTTAACTCCTAGATTTTATAATAAAGGTTATAAATGAACAAAAAATTACTGGGTCAAGGCCCATGAGTAAATCTCCACTTGATCAATTTCATTTATACATACATTCACCAAAATTTCTTTGACATTTCTATAATTATAATTTAATAAATACTAAAACATCAATATCTTTCCTACATTTAAAGATAAATGTCGAAGAAATATTTATAACCTCGATTGCAATTTGATGAAATATAAATTTGTAAGTAGCAGAATGATATATGCGTAGCAGCTTGTTTATTGCTTTTTACTTTCATTCGATAGCGTCAAGACGTCAAATTGCATTCTCTATTGTCACAGGTATACGGGTAAACCAAAAATGACACATTGACTCGTTTATTGTTCGGTCCAATGAGATCTTTGTTAAACAGTCGGCAGAGTATGAATTAATTCTTGATGGTAATATTTGTACTATCATGTATGCTACTGCTGGGTTCGGGTTTCATTACAAAATATGAGGACATTTGACCTCTTGACTAGCTTATGAATATACAACTCATAATAGTTTCGTGTTTGCCGGAATGGTTCGTCAGTACCAATTAATAAATATAGGGTGGTGATTCTTGATTACAATATTCCAGAAAATAGATACTTCAAGGTTGAGACCCATGGGAGAAAAGAAAGGATCCCGTAAGAGCGAGTCGAAAGGCATGTATGATTCTAATCACGGTCGCGTCCCCTACCGCTACGAAGACACCGCGCGTGGAGACGCATTCTTCCCTAACTATGCGTGAACAAATATGTAGTGACCAAATTAAACAAAATTTGTGTTTAGTTTTGTAAAGAGAGTCCTTCCTTATATTGACCATTGCAATGTTCTTATAACTAGATGAAATCCTTTTTCTGTACACAAATAAATAGAAATATGAAATTATTACAATGTATTTATTTACAGTGAATATATTCAAATAAA
The DNA here is from genome assembly GCA_003671415.1 of Megathymus violae. Taxonomy (NCBI): domain Eukaryota; kingdom Metazoa; phylum Arthropoda; class Insecta; order Lepidoptera; family Hesperiidae; genus Megathymus; species Megathymus violae. The sequence goes on along the minus strand of PDGT01000004.1, from coordinate 2,378,693 downwards.
ACAATCTTCAGTCTCATTTGCTTTATTAACCCACGATCGTTATTTAGCTTCTTTTACAAGTTGAGCAACGTATATTGGACACCATAACTACTAGGTATATAACAACCATCCAATGTTACGTTGAGTTTTCACATCTACCAAATAAGAAATGGCTTATCGTTAATTATATTGTAAAACAAAAACAAAGTATACATTAAGTTCAACTACATTTATTTACATAAATTCTTAATAGTAAGTCGCGGGCCGCGTCATTTTTACACGAGACTACGCGGCACCGTTCTACAGCGATCACTGGCAGTGCTCAAGCTGTTGTCGGTATATTTGAAATGTACAAATGAAATAATATAACTACCGAGATATTTGAAACTTACATAATGTAGTAATGATTAAAGTCTAGATTTAATCTACAACCTTCACTTAATCAAAGCTTAAGAGCCACATTCGTATCTAATGCGAAGTGACTCACCTAATAATATAATGGTCTTATAATTTATGTAACCATAAAACTATCCTTATTGTAATTAATAATTGAAAAACGATCCACGCTCGTACGAGGAACTCAAATAAACAGAGCTCTTACTGTATACATTTATTATAATTAATTACATATATATTGGTAAGTCTCGAAAATACATCCAAAATTCGATTTTAGAAATAATGTAGTTTTTGAAGCATACAACGTGATATATTATTGAGCTGCTTTAGTTGTAATGAGAATCTTTATGAAAACTACAGACAAAAGTCCGAATGATACTAAGGTATTGAGAAATTTTAATTTATATTCTAATTGTACCTACGAAATTAAATATTATGTTTTATATACGTTTGATACTGAGTTATCCTATATCACTAATAATTAAAAAAATATATATGTAACGCTATAAAATAAAGTTAAAATAACGTAAAAAAATCATGTGTCACAGAAATACATGAACAAAGTAGCACCATAATTTTTCATTAATATTTGAGAAAAACAATTCATTACAAATAAGATTAACAATGAGTTGAATTCCAAATGTATTAATCTTGATAATTATACCAATTGCCAAAAATGTGAATAAAATATAAACTTAAGATTGCACTCATTAAACATGATTACAATATTACTATAATAATACTCATGATTACAACTGTATTTGTAACATCTAAAAATGTCAATAATATATTACCACTTATATAAAAATAAGAGTACATTATGTATAATTGTAAATAAAATACACATCAAAGATTAATCTATACTATTTTAGAGAGGAATAAATCAAAAATTTTTGTTCGACGGAATAATCTGTACATCAGTAAAAGCTTCTCCATTATCAAACAACTCCTTACATATTGGCAGATACTGTTATTATCTGACACTAGTAATAATATCAATGAGGCCTAAATGGTAGTAGAACGCTACAAACTTATGCCTCTAAGAATTATCAAAATAATACACCTGTACTATTTTTATCATATTCATATAATAATAATATCTTAAGAGTGACACGTCATCTATTTATTACATTGTGACACCCAACGTCTTCTCGTGACATAATTCAATAAGGTGAACGTTTCACTAAATATAAAAAAATACCTAGTCCTTAGAACATAATGAACCTATATATATGTACATATATCCAATAGTAAAACTACACAGTGCATAACTATGTATATGTAGAAATATACTGGAAGTCCATCCAGCAACTTACGGCTTCAATAAAATATTTTTATATAATACTAGATTGATATTAGCTTATGCTCCTTATAAACCTACACGAGGCAGGGATCCTAGTAGCTAATAAAAGTGTGGTATCTAGCTAAATAATTATTTAGGCTATATATATTATATACAGTATTTTTATACTAAAATACTATTGTTACAGTGGGCATATAATTAAAGATATCAGGAAAAGGAAACAGAGTTCATATATTTGAAGGTCGAATAAAATTATTTATTATGAAAATACATTGTAAACCACAAAAATCCTTAATTATATGACCAACAATGTATATTTGACCTAAATACAGCGCCGCACACGATTATCGAGCCACCTCCCGTTTTTAGGTTTCATGTCGGAAACAATAATAGATAATTAGATAGCAATGAAACCAAATAAAAGTCCTCGTTCTATTTTTAACTAGTTACAAAAAATAATTTTTAACTAGTTAAGGTAAGGTTGGCTAGATTGTTGTGTCTGGCAATTATTTATATTTCTAGTGAGTCGATTTTTGATATCGTTGCATAATTAATTGCAGAAATCGTTAAAAGAATAAAAATTCGAACTTTAGAGGCATATGCACATTTGTTCCAAATCTAAAAATGCAAAAATTTATTTATAAAAAAATTGATTAAATATATATTTTTTTTAAATCAATTTAATTACTCCATCCGTTAGTCTTTAAACATTACTGCGAATCTGAATTATATAACTATTCTGTGTCAGTGCATCAGAGTCATCATGGTTGTAAAACATCCAATTCTAAAATAACATCATATATTAATTTAAAGTAAGATATTGTGTTTACAGTTAAAAGAATCAGTGTTGCGCCTATAGTCGGAAATGTTGCTGAACTAAAAATTATCTTTTATTTCTTGTTCCTTAAAATAAATAGTAAAAAATATAATAAAATTAAAAAATAATGATGTCGCTTAAATTAAATAGGCGGAACTATCGACATTTGTCCTAGGTACACCGTCGCTACAGGCACTCAGCGCGCTTTGGCTAAATCACAAAACTTAATCAACTTAACTAAACACAACACAATCGACACCAACTTTTAGTTGGTGCTAATAAACCGTTATCGATTCGATTTGATTAAACGAAGAGAAATTTACAACAACATTTGGAAAAGCCACTTAAATATTTTTAGTACTTTGCAGTAAAAAAAAGTGATATGAGTACCTGTTAATATTAAATGTCTCATAATATAGTGTATCTCTAGTTGAATATAAGATAGTTGTAAGGTGTAAATACATTACCTCAAATATAAAATAGGAGCTCAAAATGGGGCGTGTCACCAAATCGTACGTTTCAATGTCAAATGCCTTTTGGTTTTAAATGGTGAAATATTTAATTTTAAAAATTAAAATAACTAACCTGTAAAATTTCACTCAGACAATTGTCAAAAAAACAGAAACATATAATTGTAATGTTATGAAATATATTTTTGATATTGAAGTACTCTATGGAAAAGTTATCGAAAATCGACTTGCTTACTTTAAAAACTTTTATAGTAGAAATAAAAGTGAACTAACACTATTAATTTACTAGTAATTTTATATCTAAATCCGCAGACCCATAATATTTACAGACTTATGGCGCGTTTTTTCCTTAATTAATTTAGTAATGAACGTACTTCGTCAGTTTCCTTAATCTAAGACTTAACCTATTCCTTATCCTATTCTGCATATAATTATTATTATAATCTATGGACTTATGACAACACTTTTAGTCGTAAGCTAATTTATAAGATAAAATACGTAGTACATCTAACGGTGCTTGTCCACAGTAGAAACTGTTCTATTTGTATTATGTTGTATTATTTTTCATTGTTACGAGGGTCCACTTCTGAATATTGTTACTAATAATGCGTAGACCGAATACTACCCCGAATTACTAAAATTACTAGATTTTAACCATGGAATATTAAAATATATTTATACAATTAATATTTCAATATTTGGCGGGGATAAAATTTTTTGATAATTGTTATAGTTAATTGCTTTTTAATTGCGTTCAAAACTATGTAAACTTGATGTAAAGTTCGTGATGAATTCGATTATGAATCATATAAATTTGCTCTGATGGGTTTTTCTTGGAAATTTAAAGACTTAGTATTTTTATTTAATGCTCCTTATAAACAATAAGTAATTTAAGTTTTAGTTTTTTAATTTAATCATTGTAATTTAGATATGTTGGCGTAGAAATTACTGGTCAATGTTCGACAGACACGCGAATGAAGTTATGACGGTCGTTTTTCTTCAGGTGCACGGAACCAAAGTGAAAAATTTAAAACTTATGCCTTAGTGAAATAACAAGGCGTGATTAAAAACACTTCGCTTCAGTGGACTGGTGCCAACGACACCGGTCAATCGTGTTTGGTTACCTATTCCTAAGCTATACACTAACTTCCCTACCTATACCTATTAACAAACACCATAACATGTAAAAACTTATGGTGCTCCTCTTGTTTTATCTACTTTTAGGAATGACCCAATTTTTTCAACGTCCTAACCTACCCTATCCTAACGGCAGTCTACCACCACCACCTTAATAACCCTTTCGATTACTTATTATATTCCTAGCTATTTTTATACTAACATAAATCTTTCACAAAGTAATATATTATGTATTTATTCAATGAACCTTACTAACAAATGTGAATGAATATAGTGTAAGTGATTTTTATATGATACATGAAAACATTAGCTTCCTAACAAGTTTAAAATTATACCTATTTAGCAGTGATCATGTTGTTAAGAGTGCACCAAGAACTGAACGACCCTGAAAGTAAAGAAAAAAATAATTGTACATTATTAGAACCGATATACATCTGCTTACAGTTATGGAAAGTCTGGGAGTTTCTCACTTCAGTATGTGCAGGTTTTAAGATAACATTACTTGCGAGCACCTGTTTACGGTTAGATCGGCCGGCCACATTATAGCTTTTGTCACTGTTGTTAACCTTAGACAGTGGTCTTTAAATGTACCGGCGGCCCAAGAACTTGGCTTGAACTGCAAATCCACACTACACAGCGTGGAGGAGTACGGTTTAGACATCCTCTATTAAAATGGCAGATTTGTGCCCCGCATAATGTCATAATGGGTTGACGCCATTATTTGTGCTAATATTCAAATAATTTACGATGTATATAAACGGTTGAAAATTTAATTAAAACATTATTGTCATTGCTTGTATATATGTGTATAAAAATATAAACGAATCCTACACTGCGTGTACAAATATCAAAGAGGTTCACCTTAATCGAACTCGACCACTATTTTCTCGCCCTCGGGGCGCAGGGTGTCAATGCAAGCGACGATCTTAAGCGCAGGCCCGAGCTTCATCGAAAGAGCCATCACCAGGTGTTCAGGCCTGATGAGTAGCAGCGCCTCACCGTCAACTTCCTGGATCAGGAATTCATCAGCATACCCGGCACATCCGGGGATATTGCGGATGAAGTCGCACACTTCTGACACCTGCCAATTGAGAACAAACATGTTTAATTATCACAACCTTCAACTGTCCCACTGCTGGTCTCGGATAATTACACTGCGAGGGTAAATGCTACGTTACGGTGGCCAATTGCCGATTGGCAAGCTTCTCACGTTCTTGAGAACATTATTGAAAAATTCCTTCGGCATGTTTTTACGGAACCAAAAGATAATAATTACTTGTACACCTAACATTTCTGAAATTGCGAGGAGTATTCTGGGGGCATCCGTCATCTTACTTCATTACTATAGTTTATATTAAAACCATTCCCAATACAAAACCACGCATCGTGTAACTGATTGTTGACCTAGCCGTGGGTCGCTTGTAGCTGCAGGATATCACGAGAGGCAATATTAGTATGTCTTGCGGTAGTAAGTACACCAACAATTCACAAAATCGAAATTAATGATCCCAATCCACAGACCGAACTCGATTAAAGCTTGTGTTTCGACCGGGCGAGATCCGAAATAAGCGCGCCATTGACACTCGCACTCTTATCTGTCACTCAGATGTTCCGTCAAAAAAAAAACAGTGCCTCGCTCGTTATCACACGTTGAACGACAAAGGCGGCAATTTTGAACTGGGTACAAGTTATCCGACTGCGTGTCTGAGCACCATCACTGATAACGGTGTGGTGCTTTTGGAGTTCGTTACGTCTGTTCATGCTTTGGTTTGCTGTGACCATTTAACACCAGTTTGACTTTGTAACCGCCGTGTGTGATATTTCGTTATCAATAAAAATAAAATTAAAAGTGATACACTCACGCTCCACTTCTGGGCGTTTGGTATCTTGGCGGGCTGGGGCTCTTCTGCGGCCGTGTCCATGCTCTCTGCAGCAGGCATTTCGGGCTTGGCGGGCGAAGGTGCCGGCGCTGCCACCGCGCTACTCTCGTTCGACGAAGAGATCCGCGTGCTTGTACCACTGTCGAGATTTGGTTTTTTACCTACGAAAATAATTTTGAAAATTAACACCAAATTTTGGTCACACGCAAACGAACCGAACACAGCGGGACCACGTTCGGCAGCGGGAGACATTTAACCACGACTGCCTTCATCGCATCGCGCTACGGGCCCCAACCGAAGCATTCCATTATTATGACACGCCATGTCGAGGGCACCACAAGTTTGTATTAGATGAGTCTATTACAAACTTGTGGTGCGCTCTAGGCTAGATTTGGCGTGTGTCACGTCAATCGAAACCACTACGAGCGGTTCTATCTTTGCAATGGCTCAGTAAATACGGTACGGTGCAGATTGTCGAGTGAGCCGCACCATATCACTATTAAGTGTCCCATAACCCAACACTTGGAGATGTCGAATTAGACTGGTAGCGATAATCTTCTCAAAAACTTTATGCATCTCACCGAGAATCTTTATGGAGAAGGACAGTTTTCCAATTTCTTACCTACTCCGAGACTGTCTAGTGCTTTGGCACATGTACAAGAGTTTCATAATACGAAGGAACATTACATACCTGAGTTGTCCATAATGTTTTTAATAGTTTATAGCGTCAGCAAATCAGCCATCGTGGCGGACCCGTATTCTATATTGCAAGCATAACCTAGTAGCGGGACTATTAGGTTGTGATAATGGTAATGATGATGACAATAATGATGACTCATAAATTAATTACTTAGTTTAATAATTCATAGTTTAAAAACTTAATTTATTAATTTAATAATTCATAATTTAATTAATTTAGGTTAATGACTTACGAGGTGGTTCTTCCGTTGCCGGCAACTTGTTCTCCTTATCCTGTTCCTTGTCGGCTGCCCATTCCCGGAGCGGGCGATTGACCTTTTTGAAACATTTCTTTACGTACATCATAAAATCATTTTAAATAATAAATGGTTACGAATGTAAATTCACATTTGAATGCGTTTACAATGTATATTATTAATAGTACAGGATATGATACTCACAGCAAACGGTTCGCCCGCCTCTTGGATCACGTACCCTTCAATAACATGGGTAAGGATGTTCGGTTTCACCATCGCCTTCGGCAATCCCTTATCTGTATCCAATAATCGTTATAGGTTTTTCAATACATTTTATTACATATTCCACTATATCACATTCTATGATTTCTATGTGGGACTGGTCTCAAAGCTGTACCGCTGCACACCTACCCCTACACGAGATGTGGACCAAATTATAATTTACATATACTTGTCTGCCGGTCATTTTTAATTTTAATATTGCGACGGCATGGGACTGCGAAAAAAAATGTCTTTTGATATGTTCCTACAGGTTTATAAGCAAAATAAATTACGTATAAAATGAAAACACATGTATTGAAATAACATAATTATGATGGAGATCTGGTCTTTCTACGATATTTACTTGTAAATATTTTACAACATTAAGTCTGAGTACAAATATTTCATTGATAATTATTTATACTACGCCCTACTGATAATATACCGTAATATGTAGGTTGTTTGGTATGTGGTTTTAAACACAAATCACGTTCGATCTACTGCTACGATACTACTGCCTATTTCTGATTCTGTATTTTTATGGACAGCATAATATACTGTATATCTACCCACTGCTCGTCACCCATAAACCCCTCGAGTTGTACGTACAGTCGTACGACGGATTCTGTGTGCTCGATGTTCTGCGCATAAATAAAGCGGACGTGAACTATTTATATATGTACCGTGCGTCGCCTGCTGACCGATGTGCCGCTCGAGACGGTGTGAGCTGTGGCTGTTTTTGAACATCGTGACACCGGAAGATACTGGCGTCGTAATCGCCGACGTTATCGTTGACGACGTCGAAGTCGAAGACGCCACCGTGGTCACCACCTGCCACAATTACTTGCCATTAGATCACTTGCCCGTGATACTCGACACTATCAGTAATACGGGTTTTTCTTATGGCTGCTTTCAATCTACCCGACAATAATATAAACGCGTTTGTAGACGATTGTTACCTTCATTCTATTATAAACGTTCTTCTTAGCATAAAATAAGAAATTGAATACCTATAACATTTTGTAAATTCTAATTTCTAAATACATCGATAAATGCATTCCTACATCTTTATTAAATCTAAATGCGCAAGACACGTCAAGCACAATCATGCGCCGTAGGGACATAAAAAGTAAAAAAAAAACAATAGAACAATAATTTTAATAGTAGTTGCGATTGGACGTCAACAAATTATTACATAAAAGACACAATGTATCAATAGTAATATTTTAAAAACACTATACTTACACTTAATATTTTAGTAGCAAATTTATATTATATCTTATAAGTATTTCAAACCTATTACTTCTATTCCATTATCCATTTTTAACTAATAGTTGCCAGTTGATTGTATGTATATAATTGTCAATTTCACTTAGAAAATGTAAGACATGGATCCGACAGATATATATATAATACATAATATAATATAAATCGTAAGATATAATATAAATTATAAATGAATGCTCAGTTCAATGAGTACTAATTATAAAACACTTTTTATCATATATTATATTGTTTCCTATCTAATTAACATTATATAATATTCTATTTAACGAATTATATGGTATGCCATGCGTCATGCTAGATTATGAATGGATGTAGATTAAGCAAAAATTCGTAGTAGACATATAAGTAAAAAAAAGTAATATATATAAATAATAATGAAGGCAGTGGATTCAATGGACCAATATTGTTGCAATTGCACCGTTGTCCGAAGATCAGTAGGTTGTTCTACTAATAGTATGACGACAGTTATTTGGTTCATGTAGTGGACAAAGGATCACAAAAGAATAAACGCACCTGCCCATTTTCTTGATACCATTTTAATATCATACGATGGTGAAGAATTAAGAGTACATATAAATGAATGCTTCATAAAAGACATATAATATATTATCACTATCATAATTACAACATAATTAGCGCACCGCTGGGTTTTGGTTTACTATCACAATGAGAGGGGTTAAGATCATATTCGGCCACGCTGGACAAGCGCGGGTTGGCAGACTCCACACCCTTTTGACAATATTGTGGAAAATTCTTAGGTATGCAGGTAGATTTCTTCACGATGTTTTCCTTCTCCGAAACAAGCGATAATTACTTTGTAATACGCACATTCCGAAAAACAAGAGGTGCATACAAGTGTCGAACTCAAGTCTCCCGTGCACGAGACTGATGTTAAAACCACTAGGCTCTAATGTTAAATGAACTTTTCACAAACTTCCTGATACAAAATTATTTTTATAGTCTGATTTCTATTAATATAAACTATTAAACCTGCACTACATATAAATTTTAGGTTACTGGCCATTTGCACGTTATTTAATCTATGTTTACTGTCCATTAATGGCCAAAGTGCCCATACAAAGTGAGCAATGCCTTTTACACTTCACACGTATTGAAACATAATACAGATGTGTAACGTAATAAACATGTTTGACCAAAAAAAAACATTAAAATATACACCACTTTTTCTTTCTCTTGAACTTTTTTTTGCCGCTGAACATAACAATACATTAAACAATTTATCAATATACACTGTTCAACAATTTTATAAAGGTATACAAAGGTTTTGAAACAAAAAAATGCGTAGAACAACAATGTTTTCGGAACACTACGTTAACGTCTTCAAAGTCGAACAATATAAATACATCATAGATGTCGCATTTTTCGAGCTATATAATATATATTAAAATTATTTAAAAAGCGCACGCAACCTGGAATTGTGAACAATGTTTATAGAAATTTAATTAAAATATAGTAAACTTGATACACTTGCGAAAACCTTCAATGTCTTTCTTTAATACAATATCCGATATTCGAATCGATTCAAACTTTAAAAGTGTTGCATTCGAGTCGTTAAAATGTCTAGTGTGTCAAGCTCAAGTGAATAAAATTAACAGCATAAGTGGTCAAATCGTTAAGTAAAGATTTATCGCAAAAACCATCTATTTTGTCAGTAATAAACCTTTACATTTTTAAAACATTTCATCGTGCGCTTGCTCTTTTTTACGAGTAAACCAATTGGAATATTTTTTAAATCCAGTTACGATTTGATTCAGATATAAGTCATGAAACGAAAAAATATTGTGCATCATAGTTTACAAAATTCACAGTCTATTAAAAGAGATACATAAGTAATGTAATCATAGTAAGTTCAATAAATTATTGTATTATATTTTGCGATAAAAATGTATCCTGAAATAGACTAGTGCAAAAATTCTTCAACTATTAACGAGTTGTTTGAAATAAATAATATAATTTTGTTTAATATATGAAAAGAGATCAATATAAATACCAAGAAATAAAGCGCAATACTAATTTTAGCAAAGCTAAAGTAAAGAAAATATCGACCGAATAATCTACACGGCCACTAGCATTCAAACAAAATACAAGTGAGCGTTCAAGTATTACATAATATTGATTGAAAATGAGAAATCCACTATTATTGAGAAGTAATACACCAGTAAATATTTTTAACGAAACAGAATCACAATAGGTCAAATGGAACTTCGACATAATTACAAACAAGTAAAACCTTGTACAGGTAATTTCTTCATTCAAAACAAATTCATTCAATATTAAATGACCGTTCTTAAAATGTCTACAAAGAGACATCTTTAATTATGCTAATATTAATACTGAGCTCACTAAATTTCACAATGCCTATGACTAAACAATATTTTTTTTATCTAACTAAAATCGACATCAACTAAAAGCTACGCACTCCAAAGAGACCAATAGCATTTGAACAGTGACCTAGATCCTTGTTCCCTTTAGGATATTTCGTTATAATAAGGGCTTATATAATTCCTGAACATCTCTAAGTACTTTAATTTAAACTATCTCATTTGACATCTAAATACAAGGGTAAAGTGTCTGTTTTTTCAAAACATTGCTGTTCTTTATCTGTAAATTTAAACATTGGACATATAGTTAGGAGATGTTTGGACGGCCTGAACATTATAGTGATTTCCTTCTACAACGTGCATATTTACACAACTAGGAAATATTGTGTTAATATATCGACTATAGAAACGACTGCTACAACTACATATATTCAGAATGTTTACTGCGGATCTTTGATTGTATATGTCCCCGTTGTTTTAAGAGATATAAAAATATATATACGTGATGACCAATGTACATCGAATAACTAAGCAACAAAAGTTACACAAAGCTTTACTGTTGTCGACACGACGTACACTTAATATGCGACATTCACATGGTACGTGTAGCGGGACTTACTGAACGCTCGCGGGATTCCCGATCGCGATGACGGTAATATTCCCGATGACTTTTCGATGATTTTTTTGATTTGTCTTTGTCTTTGTATTTGCCGCGCTCCAACTAGTCACATAAAAAGTTTTAAGAAAAATTGCCTTCTTTTGAATTTACAGTAAAAGTGTAAAATTCTGCAAAAACGTATCTTATATTACTTGTTGGGGATTAAATAATTTTAGAGTCAAAAATAATAAATTAAAATAATAGGTTGCTCAGAAAGTAATTTCGTTTTGTCTCAACAAAAGACCTCAATGTATTTTTTCGCAACCATTTTTACACTTATAATTATTATGTATTTTGACAGCTGGTATAAAAGGCTTGTTTGTTAAAAATATTGTTTAATTCATTCCAATAGTTTTTGTTTTGTTTCTTATTAAAGACGGAAAATCGAAAGCAGCATTTTTTGCATACTTTACTCTTTTATTATTGAAAAGGTAAAACTGCAATCAAGGTAAAACTTCAAGCCAGGCGAAAATTAAATGATGTGTATGAAGATGTATTGACCGAACGATAAAGCCAAAATTGGTTTGCGAAAATTTCGTTCCGGCAATTTCGATGTTGAAGATGCACTACGTTCTTGAAGGCCCGTTGAAACTGATCAAGAGAAAAAAAGGCATTGATAGATGCAAACTGCCGAATAACAACTCGTGATATTGCTGAGAGGTTAATTTTATCGAATTCAACCGTTCATGATCACGTCAAACGTCTTAGTTTAATTTCAAAAATTGACATATGGGTTCACGTGTTCTTACAGAACGAAATTTGCTTTGTCGTATTAACAACTGCGAACTGTTCCTCAAACGTCAAAAAAGTGATCCATTTTTGAAGCGAATTACTGGCGACGAGAAACAGGTTGTTTAGAAAAATGTTTAGCGCAAGAGATCATGGAGTACAGAAGATGTACCAGCTGAAACCACTTCGAAGGCCGATATTCACCAAAAAAGGTTATGCTGTTTGGTGGGACTTCAGGGTAATCGTTTTTTTTGAGCTTCTACAGGACATTATCATGATTAATTTTAAAGTGTACTTGGAACAATTGGACAAATTGAATGATTCACTCAAACAAAAAAGGCCAGAATTGATCAGTAAAAAAGGTGTAGTATTCTACCACAATAATGCGAGCACTCATATAAGTTTGGTAACTCGCCAAAAGCTTTTACAGTTTGGATGGGATGTACTACCGCACCCGCCATATTCACCAGATTTGGACGAGAAAACCTTCACTTCATGGCAGGACGTCAAATATTATATGGACGAGTTTTTTGCCAACAAAGATCAGAAGTTTTATGAGCGTGGAATCAATATTCTGCGCGAAAGATGGCAAAAGAAACTGGACCAAAATGGACAATATACAATTGAAGAAAATGTTTATGCACAAAAAATTCGTGTTTCATTTTTACCAAAAGAAAACGAAATGACTTTCTGAACAATCTAATAAATATTAAAGTACAGAAAGGGCAATTAATTCATATTTTTACTTATTTAAATGCCATTCGGTACCGTATTGTTAAAATTTTGCCATCGCATTTTTTTTTATCTTAGAATTGTGTAAATGTAATTTCATAACAAACATATGTAATCCTGCACTATGTACTTGTTACGTATACAACTCATGTTACTTTACATTTATACCTAGCTAATGCGCTTTATCCTATAGAATTGACATCATATCGAACGCAATACAAATATATGGCCAATCGACAGAATTGTTTAAGCAGTACTTACAATCAATTTATAATAAAGTTAAGATACGGGGCCCACGTTATTACACTTATCGTTCAAGTCTCGTAAGACATTGAAAGCAGACCTTTACAAACATTACACGTGTCGCATTAAGAATAAGTAGCTAAAAAAAACCAACGAAATGAAAAAGTATCAGCTTGAAACACACAATATTAAAGACCGACACTTAGTCCAGCTACTTGGGAAACAAAAATTTGACGATTAAAAATGCTAAGCAAAAAATATTATCCCTTAGGTAATAAAGCGTAATTAATACCAGCAAAGAGAATAATGATAAAAAGGAAAATAATTTTAATTGAATCTTGTCTAAAAAAAATACATGGAAATAAATAAAATTCAAGTAAAGATCAGTACACGCGAGACATCACTTATATTGTTAATAGAAGTCTAACTTAGACATGATGAAAAACATTATGTGTGTCTGTGTACGAATCTTTTTTGTCAATGGCTATTAACTGGAAAAAAAAAATTAATTTCTAGAAAGACTGTTGACTAAGACGCTCCGATAGCATTTGTCATATTTTATGTTTGTTATATAACCATTTCTAAAGCTAGATTTAGTTAAATATTATAGGATCAGCATTAGAATAAAATATATGAGAAATACATATCTTCTAAGAATGTTCACTATAAACAAAGCGCGTTAGCAACACTACTTAGTGACAGTTATTTGATAGAAGTATTAAGCAAATTTATTTGTATTGGATCGTAGGCATTAACATTAATCGGGGCGCCACTGAGTCATTAAGCATGGAACTACACGGAATTAAGTGTCAAATATAAATCTGATCAAACCATCTATTTGTGTGTATGCCTTCGTGAATCTAAGAAATAAATAAAAACTAAATTGTATGAGGTGAAAAAATTTACAGAATAACTAAGCAACTAAGTTACACAAAGCTTTACTGACGTCACTCGACGCACACTTAATATGCGACATTCACATGTTACGTGTAGCGGAACTTACTGATCGCTCGCGGGATTCCCGATGGCTTTTCGACGATGTTTTTGACTTGTATTTATCTTTCATTTTGTCAGGCGATTGTGGCGAAAAGAGGGCAGGACGTTTAACCTACATAATTAATTCTAGGAGTAATATCGTATACTACTGGTACTTAAACTTACCTATACTATTAATTGCAATGGATTCTACGACAAAACAATTATAACAATACCCCCGAATGCCTCGTATTTGTATCTACGTATGAATTATCTATTACTAAAATTCAAATTTAGTTCTCAGTCAGCAATACAAGAATAATGCTAATATAATTATTAAGGACTTACTAAAAAAAACAATTGACATTATGTTGTTATAAAATGTCAAACGTGGGACTAGCATGCCTTGAATTATTGGGGCGGTTATCTTGATGCCGTCACTATTAAAGAGTATAATCTAAAATGACAAGAAGACAAATTTATTTCACATATGACATCTATTTAACAATAACGTCATTTCAGATATTATTCCTTGTGGGCGGGGCTTTGTCTAGAGTTGAACCAGGATCATAGCGACACAGCTTGTAAATTACTAAATAACCGTGTTGTTGGTTATCGTAAGCGGCATGGAATTATGTTCTAAGCAACGTAATGTACAGGATTGAGCGTGGTGAATTCTCTAGTTGTGCAAGAAGACTAACGTATGGCGATTCGCCAACATTTGTTCAAGCTTATACTAAAAACCGTAAATAATTATTGAATAACAATAACTGTACACAGTTTACTGAATCGCAATTCGCCCCTGAATTCAAGAACACATCAAATGACTTATATAAAGGTTTTAATGTATATTTACAATTTAATAGGGCTACGCACGGACTGAGCACGAATAAAATAACTTATTCCGGCAACAAATAGTGTAACAAAAGTTAACCGGAATTCATTATAATAGTATGTATTTCTAATGACTGATTGGATGGTAACATATTCCATGTATGTTTCGCTCGGGTAGGTATCACCTGCTTATGAATCCTGGTGGGTATGATTTCTATTAAAAGCTATAATTGCTGGATCCCCTCTCAGTAATCTGAATAAGCGATACGTCTATAGCAATATGGTTTCAGATGATAACTTACTCTAAAATGATTAAGCGCCTGATCGCTAATTCCATAGCAATCAAAATTGTTGTCTAATTCTGTGAACCCTACGGCCATCTGCGAATTAAAAACATGCTATTCAATGTACACGTTAACATGGCATTTTTATACGGCGATCGTGTTCTGATATACTGTGTATGAAAATTAATCTTTAGTACGCTGAACGCGTCGCGATCACCACACAGGTGAACTTTAAAATTGTGAGTTGATCCGATACTATATTGAATATCGTAAAATATTCAAGAGAAGTCGATACACATAAAAACTAAAACTGTATTTTATTTCAGTCGATTCATGGATTGATTTTCCTACTTGTACGGGAAATTGACCTGGTAATTTAAAAAAACACTCTGTATATTATTGGGGAACATAATGCGAGAAAACTTTAGGACAGGAAGTGGTTAGATTACCTGTGACGAAGATGGTGAAGTGTGTGACGCGCTGCTAGTGGACGGTGGCGCGCTGGTGGTTGGTGGTGAGCTAGTGGACGGCGGCGGACTGCTGACGCTTCGTGAAGTCGTAGCAGCGGTGGTCACAATGGTGATGGTAGTGTCGAGAGCGAAGATCGCACTGTCACTCTTGGAAGGGGTAGACTTCGACGGCTCGGGAGGCGTAGGCGATTCGACTGTAATAACAATATTTATAAACGAACATAAAAGACATTTTACATTTTTGTAACAATAACTTAGCAGACAACCACCTGATGGAAAGTGGTCGCCGATAGGATGCTAAATATAAATGAAATCGACAAGCCGGCGGAATTATATCGATAGAGATTTAAAATACCATAAATTGTTTCAATGTCAATAGTCTATGGTCAAACAGTTGCACAGAGTACCGTAGTAGAGATCGTCTCCACATAATTATTATGTGTCTCTATAGTTCAATGCCGCATAACGGTTAAATTTTGTCCACTGGGCGATCTATATTACTAAAAAGTTTTAAATGAATCTCGAGTAAAGTAAGTTCACATTGTTTGTCTGTATATACAATTATTGTCAAGGAGTGTGGTTTTATTGCACGTGTACTGACCATTGCTAGTAGTGGTGGATATAATGGCGTCGGCGGTCGTGATCACTGCAGGCATCGGCGGACTGTCCGGGCCGCAGAGCAGTTCGATGTCCAGCGATGGTAGTTGAGTCATCGATATTTTCTATAAAAAATGATAATCAAAATAAATTGGACTGGAGATTAAAAAGAAGGGCACTGTGTTACATTAACCTTACCTCATGTTGTCACCGTCGGAACGCTAGTCTTTTACGTCCGCCGCTTTTAGTACCGTTTGGTGACGACAATACTCGTCTAGCAAACTGTCACTTTACATAGAAAATTACATTTCTTTGCTGGAGATAGTATGGTGAATGTTTTCGATGGTGCAGTGTGCTGTAGAATTTGTTTAGCTTGATATCATATTTAGCGTTTTAAGTAAATTAACTTGGTTTACAAACCTTATCAGACTTATGAGTTGGACGAAGATTAGAATGGAAAGATTGTAAGTACAAGTAAAAATTATGATATAAAGTTTTCTACACAGCTGCTATTGCACTCTGTTAAAAAACAGCGGGACAACAATTTCAACAGTTAGTTGAGTTACAGTTGTATTATTAATATTTAAATTTTAATATACGTATCATGGTATATTACTTACGGCTGGTTGGGGTTTCTCCTCGTCAGGTTTGACTTGCGAGACTGTTTGCAGCGGCAAAACAGTGGACGGCTGCGCTGTGATGACTCCCATAGTGCCTTGAGTTTGTATCGTCAACGGCGGCGAGCTCAAGGTGTTCGCGGCAACCTGTCAGGTTATAAGTATTGAATCAAACACGTCAATGAGTAAAAAGTAAGCGTCGCAGCAAGCCCGATGTATTAAGAACGATGACAAAAGATTTTCATTACAATGATGTCATTTTATATTATAAGATATGACTATTCTTTGTTAATAATTATTACATAAATGTACACGTAAGAGAGTAATTCACAACCTTTAACTATCTGAATATTCGGTAATTTTCCACTCATAATGAGAAGGTTTAAGGTTGCTGTTTCCCACATTGGAAATGTGTGAGTCAGCAAATTTTAATGACATTTGAGAACAAATAATTAAAATTTTCTAAAATTACGATTTGAACAGTGATACATCATACTTTAAATATAACTTATCCAATTTCATCGCAAAATAATTAATGATAGTGAATGTTTTAGGTATTAACTGGTTTCTACGACCCATTCCACATGCACTAACTACTGCACCATTACAGTTTTATTACTACTTTATTTCCCTCTAATTTGATCAGTAAAAATTTTAGTAGGCAGTTACAAGGCAAGTTAAAACAAAAATTGTTTTCGTTGTATAGAGGTACAATTCATACTCCATTGGTCCTCGTTTCTACGCGATTTCAAAATATCATTACTAAACTTAATTTTAATTTATTGTTCCATATAGAAATAACAATAGCTTTATTTTACCTTATTCCTTAAACTTTGTTCATATTACTCAAATTACTACTTCCCCTCACCCCCATTTACTTCGAGTTGAATAACTGTACATATATGTAGTTGTATATATTTGATATAAATATATGTCTATGCGGCAGCCTATGTCTATTCGAAATAATATTCCTTTCACATTATATGATCCTCCGCATACACACGCAGGCACAGAATTTTCACTCTCTTTATAATATTAGTAAAGAATTTGCGGAGTTTATTTTATACTTGTAAGAAAATTGTCTAAAAAAATCTTTATTCAGTACAGACATTCGCAATTAACGATAGAAAAATCTGTAGAGGAATTCTAATATTCCCTGTCATTCGTACAAGTAAGGTTAATTACTTGTGTTTTGTGTTTTAATCATAAATATATGATATATAAGTGTTCATAAATATTGTTTTATTAATAAAAGTGTACCATTTTTTCTCTCATGTATTATGGGTACACCAATCAGTCTTCTACAGTAATATAGTCAGTAAACAACTACAAGAGAGTCATATTACAGATGCACGGCTGTCAAAACGCATTTATTTGGTACTAGTTTTAGCCAACTGAATGACAAAGAAAAGTTAAATAGATAAGATAGATAATTAAAACAATATAAGCAAAGCAAATGTATCACAAAGTTATCGAAAATTATAATGTTAATGCATACGTGGAACTGTGAAACATTGCAATTTGTTAGTAAATATTATACGATGATGGTTAGATTTAAATTTTTTAATAGCGTTTTATTCATTTCAACACACCGTAATGTTAGTTATTTAAAACAATATATAACTATAATAAGTATTTGTGGAGCCTATCAATTTCCCATTCCATAGTTTTGTTAGAGTGATGCCCTTACATAAGATGTGTCTTACCGTTTGCATGGGGGCTGTGTGGGTCAGTGTGGGAGGCTGAACAGCCATCGCTACAGTAGTCTGCACTAGATTGCCGCCTACCAGCGTCTTCGCAAGTAACAATAATGATTTTAAAATTAAACTATTAATCTAAGAGTTGCTGCATGCTAAAATCCATGCACATGATTTTTTGAATACAAACAGAGGACAGGCGATGCATATAATTTGTGTCACCCATAACTTGAAAGCCACCAGAAACTGAGTAATTAATTATTAACCTGCGAATATTGTATTACCATTTCCAAAATATGCAGATTTGTGATTAATATCTACATATTAATTTTTACTCTTGCAGCAAAATTCATTATTTAACAAGTATACAAAACTGAAGGTGCGTTTTACATTTCACAAAATTTACAGTTACAAATTTGTACATATAATTGTAAAATTGTAGTCTGTAATTTGCAGTTTGTAATATTTATGCAGGGCCCTGGTAGTAAGTGGTCACTGCCGCCCACGGATATAACATGGTGCATAAACCAACTCGTTGTTGGCATGAAAATAATCGGTGATCTTAAATTTATCTGCAGAACATTCTGAGTCATGTCCAAGATATAGTACATAAAAGTCATGTAACTTACAGGAGTGTGGACCATAGAGATGGTCGGAGTTAGCGGGGCTCCAATTCCCAGAGTTGCCAAGTACCCTGCAAATAAATTACATTTTCTTTACTGTGTAGATTTGAATGGAACATAGACATTATTGTCCTTGTATGAATGAACTACATTGTAGTTAAATACAGTATAAACAAAGATAAAATATCTTGAGGAAACATTAGGATCTGATTTGCAACTGTTCTTCGTTACTTATACAAGTGTAATTTATTTAAATTGAGTTTTATAAGCTTTTAACCATGTATTTAAGATATAGGTACAACTATTATATTTCATTTGAAAATAGCTCTTATAAGTCTATAATAATACTTATTTGTGGTAGGAAATAAAGAATAATTATAATAAGTATTCCTGACAGACTTATACAAGACCCACACATAGTAATGATAACTTAGTAATGACCCACCCTGACTACTTAGTGACCTCAGTCCCGATTCGACGCGCGACCACGCTCCAGCTCCTTATATTACTGATGTATTTGTATATGTATTTATAAATTATTCTACTAAAAATAACGAGAAATTAATTTTAGTAGATTGATAATCTTTTAACCGCAAACCCGCGAAAAGTAAGTTAAAAGTCACAAACTGATAAAGGAATTATTATTTTAAAAAACAAAAGTTTTGAATATGGAAATAACTCTTTTTCATAGCCAGACTCTTAATCAAAATTATTAATAATAATGTTGAAAAACCGCCCGTTTTTTTGCAAAGGAGTTTTTGTATTAATTATTGTTAGTATTAGTTATCTAAATAATAACGGTAAAATCAAGATAGTTAGTTACCTGTCGGAATGTAGTTAGTACTTGGCACTGAATTATGTTGCACGAGTTGCTCTTGAGTTTGTCGCTGTTGCTGCTGTTCAACAAATATAAACATTGATATAAATATAAGTACATCACATACCGTGTACAATTTTATTATATACTGTATTACAATTACATTATTACTACGATTTACGACTGTTATATTTAAATGTAAAATATATAAACACTTGAACTTTCTCGATAAAATCTAAATTCATAAATAGACAGAAGAATAGCGACTTCGTTGAATAAAATACTTTTCATAAATCCAAGTTTGTACCC
Source organism: Megathymus violae (assembly GCA_003671415.1). NCBI lineage: Eukaryota > Metazoa > Arthropoda > Insecta > Lepidoptera > Hesperiidae > Megathymus > Megathymus violae. The sequence goes on along the minus strand of PDGT01000004.1, from coordinate 2,358,301 downwards.
GACAGTCTATCGACGTCAATGTAGATTTAATGTCTCCAATAACATAAAATATGTATAATAAGCAACTATGTAGAGGCAAATAAGTGAAAAATGAGAACTATTTAAAACAGGAAATTATTATTAGGATGTATTAATTACAATGCATTGTTTCAATGTGATTTGTTGATGATGTATGTTAGTTGCTGACTGCAAACAACATAACTAGTATTTCAATTAGTGTAATTCAATACGTTTCCCAATTGTTAGTTTTAACACAAAAACGCTTTATAACTTTTATCAAGAGAACGTTATAAAATCAAAAAATAACCACATGTACTTATGGTGTAGGTGTAAGATGGTGCAAGTATGAACAGGACGATTGTGCAAGTTTTTCCTACCGAGCGTCTCTTTCTTGTCTCAGAATACAACGGATTAAGGCCATAAGACTCCCGATCAAGCGAGGGTTCGCAGACTTATCACATTTCGATCATTATGGCGATAACCCACAGGTCTATAGGTTTCCTCGTTGCATTCTTACATGGCAAGTGAAAACTACAAACATGCACATAATTTTAAAATCGGAGACAGCTGCAAGTATTCAATCCTACAAGCAGAACGTTGATATTAAAACTAACATACTACTAATGTTTTTAAAAACCAAGTTTTGTATACGATTTCATGTTACCTGCTGCATGAGCGACTGTTGAGGGTTCTTTGGGATCGGTTGTTTTTCTTGAACACTAGTTATCTGAGCCATTTGGCCGCTCGTGTTCATGACGAGAAGTCTGAAAAAGGAGAAATTACAGGAATAACAACAGATAATAAACATTCGAACCATCGTACTTAGATGCCCTTCATTGATTGTGACATTGACGCACACAAAATAAGACGCTGGCTTCAACCGATACACGAGGTAGCTGGTCTCACTTGTAACTGATAAGTAGTCTACCAGTGGTCACAAATCTAAAATAAATTTAAATCTATTAATCTCATATTATTATTCCTAAACAACGATCCTAAAGTTTAAAAATATGAATTGCTGTATTTACAAAACACACCCATTAAAAATATATCTTGGTACACAATTCAACGCAAGAGCATGACGGACACATGTCTGTATTGAGCCAGTGTCACAACTTATAGCAGTGCATTGCGTTTAATGTTAAAAGAAAAGTAGAGACCATCTAGACCTCTTAGCATGGTTATAACATTATACAAACTAAGCAACGAGTTTACTTTCTATGGTCTCCAAATAACACCATACACACGCACACGTACGCATGCGCGCACGCACTTAATCCACATGATAAAGCTATATATACTTGGCCGTCTGTATGGAAAAGTTGAGGTCATGCTCTGCACTGTACAGTGTCACCTACGCCCCGTTTTAACATACTTAACACGTTGACCGCTTTGTCCGTCACTGGTGCCTGACACTTAACTATTCCAATTGAGCCGTGTCAGTCCTCGGTGACTGACACTATATACCTACTTTTATAATGTAATTTAGCGCTGTCAGCCACGCTCTCCGTGTTAAACTCTATTAGGTTTGACTGACGCAGCCCTTTTGTGACTTTCTGTAACTTGGCCCAAGAATACTTCATCAAACAGTAGTAGATACATGACAATATTTTTGAAATTAAACTCTTAGATCTCGCAATTCACACATATTTTTTATTAATAAAAAAAAATTATTGAAATGAAAGTGTTTAAAATTAAACAAAAATTTGAATTAAGTAAAAATATTTATATTCTTGTATATCCTATTAAATAAAACCTAAATACAAACATTTTCTTTTTTGACATTTTACGAGAAACCGGTTGACATTCAATGTGTTAAACTAATTCCTAGAAAAATAAATTTGTTGGTTTGTTGTGTTATGCATGTTAAACTATACAACCTTTCCTTGATAATTATGATTTTTGCACTATTTTAATTATTGTAATGCATACGCCAGAAACGAAATAATACAAATGTAAAGCGTGGGGCGCATACGCCCCTACGCATACGCGGCTTGAACGGGAAGTCTTCAAAAAACGGTCTGGCAGGGAACGTGTTAAGTGTCAGTAAAATACTTACTGTTGCTTAGGTTGCTGAATCTGAACTTTATTCGTTTGGTTGGCGGCATCTTGCTTAGTAGTCGGCGCCGGTGATCGGACGCCTACCTTGCCACGTTGTTTCTGGACACGTGACAGTTGTACAGATAACAAAATGTGAAAATTGTGAAACATAATTCTTATGTTAATATGTTGGGACGGTATTTTAAGGCAAAAAGTGTTGTGATAAGCGCTTTAGTACTAATAAACACAAACTATACCTGTTTTCTTAAACGTAAGCTAAATTTATTTTCAGAACACAACTTCTGTACGACGAAGAAGCGCTAAGAGTCAACTTCTCGCTAGTGATGGGATGGATGGAGAGATGTCCGTGACTTTGTCGACAGTGATGTGACTAATCTATTTACTGATGTTTCATCTAACGGAACAAACCTGGTTCTGGGCGTTGGCGTTAGTTTGTGTGGAGACAGAAGAAGCTGGTCTTATGCTTGTCGAAGGCAAGATGTTGGTAAGCGGTCGCGGAGCCTTCGCCACATTATCGGACGCCCGGGACTTCGACGTGGTCGTTGTAGCCGATGCGACGCTCACATCTGAGCGAACATTTGTGTAACTTAATGTCAAAAAATATATCACAATATTTTAAAATTGCACATCTAATAAAGAAAGGTATCAAATAACACAAGCAAAAATATACTGCTCTTCGAAACACCATTCGCTAAGAACAAAATGAGTATGCGCAAAGCTTATAGCAGCACAGCACTATCGCACTGTTAAATCACACATAGCATTAAAACATATACATAACTGATTATAGAAACATCACGTATTATTGAAAGTTGTATGCATTTTATCGCACTCTACTTGGGTTAAGGTGTTAAGAGGGACATAAAACAGATAAATTAGGACCAAGGGCGGTGTCCATGCTACTGCCACTGTTAATTCTATGGCCACCTCCACGGTAATTATGTCATCTAAGTAAGTTATAATTAACAAGTTACATTTCACTTATTACACTATAAAACATAGTTACACAAAAACAAAGAAAACTAAACGTAAAATTTAAATACTAACTGGCATGTTGGACGTTGTTTTGTGGCGAATGCTGGATGAACATTGAGGGGGTCGCGTCAGGTTGAGTGCCGCGTATAAAGATGGGGTTAGGTGCAAGTAGCCCACCGGTGGGGATCGTGCTGGCCTGGAGCCCACCCGTCGCCCACACCTGAGGAAGAGCGCCCGAGATCTGCCACGGCGCGAACTGCATCGTCTGGCCTCCGGTCTGCAAACAATCACACTACTTACTACTCACGTTGCAATTTGCGATAACTTGATAACTTCGCCGTTATGGACCCACTTCGCTAAACGTTGTATGATCAAAACCATGAACCAGCATCCCGATAAAACATTATGTTATATGAGTATTACTTCAATGTGTCGAATCGGTAAGGAACTACTGACCATTGACGAACCTTTCGGCAGAAGTTGTTCCGCAATTTAAATATGAATATAGAATTATCACACATAACACAGCACCATCTATCGACGCCGTTCATAGGTAGGAGTATGAGCCAATGTTTTTGCCAAAACAAATACAGTTTCAATATGACCTCATACGAGTTATACGATGGCATGTAACAGACACACACATTATGCAGGTGTAATCGTTAAGTTTTGTCGGGTATTTACTTCGTAAATGTACAAGGTTACAAGGGTACAAACTAGACCATTTATAACCCCAAAATATTTACTCAACATTTTTCGTTACCTCTAAACATGTTCGTATTTCATAATCATAATTAAACTATAGTACTGCCATAACAAATGTATGGAACATTATAATTCCAAATTTAGTCTATTCTAGTAATTATTGTTACATAACTTTTTAGGTAACAAATAAAAATTCTTCAATTAAATATTAATTATTTCAGAGATATTTACGTTAACATTTCCACATATTTTAAATACTGATATTGTTTTCATTATTCAGAAATGTGATTATGGCATGAAATAAATAAATATTTTTCAATACATTTTTTTTGCATTCATGAAATAAATACCCAGCGACATTTACCACATACTTATTATTATTACCATGCATTTATACGCATAACTAAATCATGTAGGTTAACAATAGGTTATAATTTATGTGAAATTTGCTAGTTGGAGCCTCAGAATCTGTCGGGAATTAAAGTCACCTAACCCCGGTTTACCAAGCAATTAATCTAGACTTCGAATTGTTCGTAATAGGGATGTTATGGATATTAGATGATTTGCAACTTGGAAAAAAATAAATTGTATATAAACAAAGTTTGACTATCTTTTTAGGTATTATGTGATATTATAATCACAAAAATAAAATAGCCTTAAAAATGAAATAATAAAAACTGTCTAAAATGAGAACGACGCGGCTAGTGTATCGAATCGTCTTGCGAAAATCTGTCATAGCGCATTTTATTTAGACTTGACCGCTACCCGAAATTATCCGAAACTTTTTTATCGGATTCGGTTACGTTTCGGACATATTTTTATTTCGGATATCCGATAGTTTTGGTTACAGTTACGGAGCTCCATAACATCCCTGGTTCGTAATAAATATGAATTATCAAAAAGGAATTTTCAAATAATTAATTTAGTCATGCATATTTTATACTCGCCATACCAAATTTACTCACAGAGCTACATGGTACAATATGAACCATGATAAAATTATTATTACTAAACAGCTTAAAAGTTCTAGACTAAACTGATGTAATATTTTTATGATATAGGGAATCAAATAGAAACTTTAAGGGAAGAAACGTACTTTTTGAAATAAGTTTGAATAAAAAAATATTTATAAATAAGATTGAATAAAGGACATCATTAATTCATCCATAGTTTTGTTTTCACCGGTATCACATAAGTCGTAAATCTCGTTATGATATTTGGAGAGGGATGAATCATAAATGAACAATGAACGTGGAGTTCGCTGAAAAAAAATTTAACATTTTGATAATATCTTTATCGAAGTAAAGGAATGAAACTCAGATTCGTTGTGGATATTAATGATTGAGAAAAACTAATCATTAGATGGAACATCCATTTAAAAAAGATTTGTCGCAGATAACAAATGTGTGTGCTAGCTATTAAGAATACTTCTTAAAATAAATTACAATACAACTACCGATAACGGCATTTAGACCCTAAATAAATTATCACTGGTTCTTGTCTCTAACGCAGGCAGAATTTGATGTTGCAGGTAGAATTTGAGATAAGGTATTGTATAAATCGATTTCAAATGTCTATAATTATTTCGTACGAAATCAATGCAACAAATAGGACATATAGGATATATAACTTTGTGCAGCTGTTTGCATTTTCTTTTGATCTTATTGCGTAATCACTTCTCGTCGTATAAAAATCACATGATGATTTAAACATTATTTCTGTCAGCGTCATTTTGTTACCGTCGTCGCCATCGTAATCCTTACCACAACATTGTCACATGACTCCCAGCCTTCGCGATCGTACTACACCATCATAGCCCTGTATAATACCACCACGCCACTCTCACACTAGCGCTACTACTACGACCATCACCACTCCACCGCCACCCCATCTCCACCTCAACAACAATTTCTGTACTACATATATTATAATTTCATGCTATAGTACTAATTATTATATTTCTCATTAATCTCCTCTTACTCTCTTTCAATGTTTCTATACTTTTTTGTTGACGGGAGAAATCTAGAAACTCAACTTTTATTAAATCGTGAGATGTGAAAAAAAATTGCGAGTTTCGTCTTCCACATATACGTTGACATAAGGATGTCATTTATTTATTGACGTCTAGACATAACATGACATAACATGTGTAAAATCTCTTTAGTTGACGACAACAGGTACTCCTCCTCTATCCAATAGTAAACTGTGACCTACGGTTGAATTAAAATATTAAATTAAAACATTATAATTTACGTTAATAGGCAATCAACACAATACTATTAAACACACTTTTAACATAAAAGTGATAAAGATATATGATTGGTTAAGATTATATCTTATACATTGCAGTTATTTTACAACATCAAATAGAATTTTGAAATTAATACGTATATTTGTATTGCAATCGCTATGCTAGAGCGTCGTTAAAGCATTTTTCGCAGCGGCATAAATTAAATTATTTACAATAATATACATAAATATTTCGCAGATAACAAAAATTTCCCAGTTCACAAGTCTATTTATTAATTGTAAAGAGCGAGCGATATTTACAAATTATATATAGTAGAAATTATATACAAATGGATTCAATATTTTTAATACGAATGTTGGATAACATTTAATTTTTGGATATCGATGGTAGAATAAACACTGTAACATACATTTTGAGTTCATCACATATCACTAAAATTGTTTCAAATAAGCTATTGGGGTATATTTAAAAAAATGTGTGGTATTGTATTTTACGTCATATTTTTTTTATCTAAGAACAAAGTGTACATGATAACACTATATGGACTGCTGACATTAAAAAAATATTCTGGGAATGATCATTTATTAGTTCTACGTTAAATGTGTAATTCGTGTATGAAATAATCGTACGTTATAACTGACTGATTAATTACGTCAGTCTCTTTAAAATCTGCGCCAACTGTGTACGCAGTCGTTCAGTTATTCGACACGCTACAAATTAAAATTATGGTGCGTACGTTAATACTTCTAATAACGGGTTATTTTAGGGAAAACTTACGTGTATATTGTCGTACGTTATCGAAAGTAGTTTACGCCAAATTTTATAGTCGCTCCGATCTATTAACAGAAGGGGCAGAGCAGGAGATTGACTGACATTACGATGGCCGCTTTTAGCGACCGTATTAACTACATGTACGCACTGACCTGCAATGGGCTGATGATCTGCGCCTGCGGCTGTTGTCCGAGCACCGGTTGTGAAACTTGCACGCATTGAGCTTGCACCGGGACGGTCTGTCCTGCGGCGGCTACCTTCGCTGCCGTCACCTTCCCACCACTTATCACCTGTCATTGTAAACATCATCATTTTTTACACAACTCTTTTAACGCATGTCCAGACGTGTTGTCGACCGCACCAAACGGATCGTTAGTCTATTGACAAGTCATTGTTACCTTATGCATCTCTTGGGGTTTCTGCTGCTGCCCGATACCGGAGCCGGAGGACTGAGAATGCGCCGGCAGAATGTTCGGCTGCGAGTTGATCACTCCCAGCGGACTGAACACGAACGTCTGGTTTTGCGTCGTGGGGATCGCTGGGATGGTCGTGTACCCCGGGAACGGAGCTACGTGCACAAACAGGACACTCAAAACGTTTGTAGTATCTGAACGTCGAACAGTACTACTACACTAGCTACACGGCTATAACTAAAAGTATACATAATACGTAAGCCGTATTTTTAGCAGGCGCGATGAAAAATTCTCATTGAAAAATTGCGGCGAAATCAAAGCGTACTAATAGCAGGACAGGGTCTGGCGCAATTTAGTATTAGCTTTGGTTAAAAGGACACTCAATATTGTTCGGTTGGAGGGAAATGTGTCATATGAGGCATGTGACCTGACTTTCGTGATCTCTAACTGTTTGTTGCTTACAACCACTACTCTCAAGCTGTTAACTTTATCATTTACTTAAAATTAAATATATAAGTTACAGTATGTGATGGTCGGTCTAATTATAATACCTTTTGTATTAATTAAAGAGAAGATGTTATATATTTATGTTAAATAGGCGTTGTCCTTGAGTATTTACAATATGTACGGTATAATTATAATCTTCGATTTCGTTGTTATTGATTAAACCACCTAGTTTCATACAAATTTCTATATATATATATATATTTATATTAAAGTAAAATAAATAAAATTAACAGGAGAATATAAAATTTTCAGATGAGCTTGTGTTATTGCAGCAAACATTGCGATCATATAACAAGAATTTCATTAATAAAATATTTCATTTTTACTTCCCAAATATAATTACTAGTATAGTGTACTTCTACATGTTAGAGACAAAGTATTTCAGTTAAATATTTTAGTAACTTACAATTTTCAAAAATTCCAATTACTTTTTTTTTACATAAAACTTAATAACAATATTACACAATTTTTTAATCATGTTGTATTGTAACTTCATAACATTCCAGACGGATGACATAATGAATGACGTAAAATTTTAGCTTAATTTTAGCGAATAAGCTCTTTGCAACTTATATGAGTTAATAAAAAAAATAAGAATTTATTACTACATGTGACCGGCCAAGTTGCGTGAAAAGCTTAAATTATGAAGCAACGGTTGCATGGACAAATAATAAATTAATTGTACGTTAAGAAGCGACGTCCAGTTCAAAACTAATGCTGCTAATGGATGCTCCGGGAAGAAGCTTCAAAGAATTCCTAAATTTTTGCCAATCATACAATTTAAACTTCACATTACATAAAATGAAAAGAAATTACAGTTCGATTTGATATAAAGACACATGAACATTCACATTATCAACCAATCAAGAGACTCGAAATAAAGATCAAAAATTATTCATTTGTAAAACTTTGTAAACCTTGTTCCGGGTACGAGAGACCTGTAAAATTTACTACAAAACTCAATAGTGTAGAAGTTCTCATTTCCATTCGGGGCACGTTTAAGAAGTTTTATGAGGAGGAGTATAATCAAAATGAAAATGTCAGCATAACTCAAATTACAATAACTCAAGTTACAATAACTCAAATCAAGTATAGCAAGAAGTGCGTTGACTGAATGAGAGGGGAGTGAAAAGCGTTTAGTGTTTAAATTATGGTGGGATGAGTGATTTTGTTAATTTTGGTGTATAAGCTAGGTATAAATAAATGAATACCTTCACACACTTACAATGAGAAATCAAATTATCTGTAATTCCATCACATTTAAATATCTCTATCAAAATCAGAATAGGTGTAAAGACACCTAAGAATGTGTTGTACAACACAAACTGATGTTGTAAAGTGCTTAGTCACAAATTACACTAACTAGTTTGAACGTCTTCAATGTAACTGAGTGGATCAAATTCAATTAGAGAAATGGTAGCTTTGGACACTTACCGGCCTGTCCCTGCAGAACTTGTTTCCCCTGCGTGAGCATATGTGGAGCAAGTTGGTTTCCTTGGAACGGCTTACCTGCTGCTATCACCTAAACAAATTGAATTAATGATCAATAGGATTATTTTTTGTTAAAATTTAGTTCCTTGGTATTTTTGGTTGAAAAGTAAAATTTAGAAAGTGTTCTTGAAGATGACATCACTCATGTTTGGGAAGTTTGGTAATGAATATAAGATGGCTGTGATGAGATTTTTTTACATCGTCAATTATCGTATTAAGCCTTTGAAGTAAGTTGCTATGCCTTAATTATCATTAAAATCTAGAGGTGCTTCTTTTTTCGGTAACAGGTTTTTCAGAATATACTTACGCACCTATATGTAGTTGGAATAATGATGCAGAGTTTCTTATAGTTCTAAATAGTCTAACGATTAAATCTTCCACTTAATTTTCCTGCCGCTGGAGTTCAGGCTCCGCTCACAATGTAAGGGAAAAAGGCCACAGCTAATTGTGTAGTCAATGTTATGGAGAGCTCCCTTCTTGACGATGACGAAAAGTTTTCTTCACGATGTTTTCCTTCATCGATGCAAGTGATGGTATTTTTTATCACGGATATAACATTAAACAATAATATACACGAACCTCTCGTGGCCGAGAGACGGACATCAAACCACTAAGCTATCGCTGCTATTAAGGCTACTATATTAGATAATAACTGACTTGTATTTGCTGCGAATTGATGCCGGGATGCAGGGCTATATTCCCGGGCATGAGAAGCGGGCCCTGCGCGTTGTACAACTGCTGCAGGTAAGTGTTGTTTTGTATCGGCTGCTGGATCACCTGCACGCGACCATGGCCCCAGTCGGCACTACACATGAGCGAGAGTACCACGATATTTATGAGCCATGAAGCACACACGTGTACAGAGTAAACTATACGGTTTCGTTGACAATTGTATTATTATAAATAATAATTAACAAGACTAATTCGTGGACAATTCCCTTGTTAATTATTTTATTAAGTAATGCCGACACGACATAATATATTTTAGTTATAGTACGTAAATATAATGTACTTTGTTTTATAACAATCCGTGTATAAACAATTGCTCGGACAGACCCATTTCAGCTTCAAATGAATCAAATGAATTAAGAGTCGGCTACTTCTCATGGAAACATGGAATTACTCGATCTATTCATGAATTAACTGGATGCATCTTGAATAAGAAAAAACCTTGTAATGAAGAGCCTCTTAATAGTGGGTGTAACACCAGAAAGAAAACTATACTTCGTTCAAATTGGATATGGAAACTTTGTAAACTATGTGTTGCCTGGCAACCACAAACAAACAAGTGCATGAAACTTTTAGTTTTATTATCAGTATCTATGACCACAGATTACTTTAATATTATAACGTCTGTGGCGGCCGGCAAGCCGCGTAACGTTCCGATATTTTTTTATTGTTGTCGTTCAATTTCAATTTCATTCATTTAACAGCAGGTAAATAATTTAAATAAATACGTATTAGTCATGAATATAACCTAAATAGCCTTTATATAATTTATGTATATAAATCATGTTAGAAATTTTAATGTTATTAATTTTATTATTATACATATTGCGTGAACAAAACGTTCTTGTATCGGAATATAATACGACTAAGTTGTAAAGTTAATTAAAATCATTATTGCTGTAACGTATTAATAGTCATTTCTTTTTATAGGTATAGGCAGGCTTACCCCAAAACATAATATTTTGTGAAAATGTTACAAATCGCTTTACGAAAATAAGGTTTTGGCTGCGTGAGTTTTTCAATTACGGAAGTGTTTTATGACATTAGTTTAACTTCATTTTCACGCGGTTTAAAGTTGTTATCGATCAATACTAAGTTAATTTAGGATTCACAAATAATATAATGAGTAGTTGAATTTCATTAAAGCATTTGATTAACAAATACAGATCAGTTGGTGAAAACCCTACAAAAGAATTTTAATGGTTTGTTTACAAAGTTTCCATATCCAATTTGAACCAAGTATAGAGAGTAAGGAGGAAATATTAAAAGTAAGGAGTATGATTAAAAATAGATCAGGAGGAAAATTTAGAAAACGCTATACTAAAAGACAAATCGTTAGCAAGATACATACGTAAGAGGAATATTGAATGTTAATGTTGACGTAGGTAAGTAAATGCATGAGCCTATTAATTCTAAAGTGAATGGTTATTTTATATATAAAACTAGTTCAAATATAACAATAGGCTATAAACACAATAATAGAAAATAACTGACACATTGATATGCATTGATTGATGATTGCATGTATAATTAGCAAAATTTTAAAGTGTAAGTATAGAATTTATAACTCAGTCAAAATATAAAGTAAATAGTACATACATATATATGGACGGCGCTATTTCGAAGTCGGACCACATTGATGCATTCAAATATAATTCAATATCACAGATGAGACATAAAAAGGCGAAGACGACAAATTCACGATGGTATCTCATATTAAGAATTAAAATTATTTATACGAATCACGTCACAGATATAATTTTATATACATAAAGCGCTGCGTAAACGTGTGTCCTGTGTTATACACCTACAACTAGTCAATATAAACTGATGTTGATCAATTAATAAGAGCGGATAGTTGTAAGAATAACGGTTTCTCTCTCGTTCTCATAATACGTTTCTTGTATTCTACTTAAATAAAGGTCGATAGAGACACAATATTTTTAGCCGGGTAAGAGCACCTTTATTGATAGTAGAATAGAATAAAATTATTTTCAATTGTTTCCACCATACACGTAGATCAGTTTTAGTTATTTTGCACGCATATCGTATCACATACAATTTTATTTAATTTTTTTTTAATTACTTCTTTGGGCTGTGATTCTAATTGTTCTTGTTCTATTTGTCACGATAGATTTTTTTGTAAATGTGTCGACGTTGCTTGTCGGTTACGAAGTGTCTACGTTTGCACAGTGCCTTAAAGCGAAGTGAAGAAAAAATCGCGCCCCGATAACGCGGTCAAGGTCTCGATAATAGCCTACAATTCTGCGTAGGTCAAACCGGGCGAACTGACTGAGACGTACTGCCTCAGTACCTCGTCTGAGGCCGCTCTCGAAAGCGTGTTTACAAAGAAGCTCTTTTAATTATGGTCTGACTTTTTTCTCTTATTGGTTAATAATATTCAAAAGATACCCAGAGTTTATAGATAACATTACGTATTATGTGAGATTCCTGCCCAATAAAACTCTTTCCAGTTGAAGGATCCGGAATGAGTTCGGCACATGTTTAAGATTTGAATGATAGATACATCTCTATAGTGTATACTTAATTACTTGTTACTACTACTACTACTACTACTATTACTACTAAGACAGTGATATAAATTAAAAGTTATCATTAAAATGTTTTAACAATAATACAGTTTTTATTTAGATTTGCGCAAATGTCGCTCTTATAAATACTAATTTTATATTTAATTTCACCATTGCTCTTGAATGTTTATTGAGAGGTTTAGCTAGTCCACCATGTTGGCTAAGTATTCTTTATTATTACAAGTTAATCTTTGAAACGTTTTTTGGAATATATTTCAAAGGAAACTCAAAAGCTTTTTACCGTAGTATGATTTTCAATTAAAAATTTAATAGTTCTAAATTATTTTATTATGTGTAACAACTAAAAAAACTTGTTTTACTTCAATCACGTTACAAAAATATTATTTAATGAAGCAGTGTAGTTTTCTATCGTTTGTGAACAATTTTAATACAATATAATTTCTGTGACATACAACTTTATTATCATTTAGTTATATCAGTAGAAAACGATTAAGTTTTTATCTATTTATTTAGTTGCTGACGATAGAAGAAGACTCGAATCCAAACGAAATGGCACAAGTTATGGGAGCCCCTATATATAACAGTGGACCTTCAAAGACCGATGGATGGATCGACGGTATGGTATGACGATAGGCTGAAAGCATTTCGTTGCTAGTTTAGAATATTTAATGGCCATCTAGAAAGTCTCACTTCGTGATTTATAACGCAGCGCAGGATTTAATTTCCAATAACTCTTTTTAAAAAGAAATAATAATAAAAAATATGAACAAACGAAGAAAACCAGATTAGATTTATTAGTATTTATAGGTTATATGACTTAATTTTGCGTCATATAACGACTTAATAGACTTCGGTTAAGATCAAATCGGACGCGCGTGGATTGGGATTTCATATCGGAAATATATTAATAAATAAATTTACGTTACCGGTTAAAAAAGTGATTATACATGTGATTATACATTTTCCTTCAAATTACGGACCTATATAGCTTTTTAAAATATCTGAAATTATTAGGATATTAAATTATTCTATATTGTTTGAACAAAATTATATGTATATGATTCTCAGAAGGAGGGTTTCAGCGAGACTCATTACGAATTTAAGAAAAATATTTTTTTCAATTTCCATATTTACTCCTAAATTTAACCACTAAATTCACCGGTACTTAAGTCGTTTGATCACCGAATTCTATATAGTGTAACAAATTTCAAAGTTTTCTGTTCAGAAGATTAGAACATAACTATTCTATAGAACCTCCGATTTTAATCTAAAAAGTGACATAAAAGTAAGCTTTTTCACAATACATTACATTGTTATATATTTATCACATATTGTCAGTAGATTTTATGCATTTAAAGGCAATTAATTTTTATTCATAAGCATGTGTTTAAGTACACACATACAAACGATAAGAAAACGGAAATAATTGTGTATAGTATAAAAAAATAATACATAAAAATCGACGAAAAAAGGTTAAATGGTTTTGTATATTCTTTAAACCATCTTAAGCTTCTTACAATGGAAAATATTGTTGACTATTGTACATTGTTAATATTGCATTACATAAGTGAGAAATAGTTCAAATTAATATAAAAATATTTTTAATTTATAACTGTTTCAAAAAATCTCATAATACAATACCACCTTCACATAGTTGATGATATTTGCAATTAATATTAAAAAGTAAAACAAATAAATAAAAAATTCCTTTACGCAGTTTTTTTAAACCTATCGTTTCTGTAGTAGATGTATGTGGCTTACCTGATTTGTGGAGGGTGTTGAGTGTTCGGCGGCAAGGTTTGCAATGATGGCATGGTGGTTATCCCCGCGCCCGCCTGTTGCTGAATGCCTCCCGCTGTCCCCTGTTGTTGCACCTGAATAAGAAATCCGATATAATCCGCGCGAACTAAATCATTTTACAATTCTAATTCCACATTCGAGGCCATCATCGGACGTTTCGCAACATCGCATATAATATTCTGGATGAATCCCAAAAAAAAAACTGAATATTAACATTGATTAATTATGCAATCATGGTGAAACTCAATTTCGCTAGATTCGCTGTATCTATGATGTGATATTTATGCGCAAAAAATATCAGATACTGCTTATTATTCCACCCTTGAAGGATTTTTCGGGATGTACGACGCAAATACGCTAATACTGCGCGTTAAAAATAAGCACCGCGCTTGTAATTGTAATTTCTTGTTTTTCTTAAAAATATCTTCAATTTTTGCAAAATTAATTTAAAAAAATTATATTATAACGGCGTAACAGACGTAATTGTTTTGCATTGTGCAATAAACAAAATTATAACTAAATAATGACACTTAAATCACTGCAATAGGATTCCATGCGTTGTGTGTAGCATAAACGTATGAACCGTGACCAAAATTTGAAATTTTTTTTTTTGGATTTATAGTAAATGAATTCCGGATTATCTTTCCATCGAGTCCAAGGTAGATCGGTGACATTTGGCAACAGCAGCTCAAATGTCACAATAGTATTCCACGCATGGTCGAACCTCAGCTTTGTCCAGGGGTAACAATTGGTTTGGTGTGAAGTACCGCCGCATCTTCGCATGGAGCAAGGATTAGGTTCAAAGAAACTAAGAGTCTCCTAGAATTTCTTATATATTTTTTTACAATATTCATTTGGCAAATAAATATCTGCTGCGAGAACCGAATATGGAGCCCTATTTTTTTATATACGATAAGATAATGCTTGAAAAAACTCCCACCTGATAGTATAGTGGTGATGTAGTCTAAGCTGTTAATTACACACTATACTTGACGACAGGACGGGACACTACCGTTTATTTTAAATTAATTTAGTGTGATGATAAAGCAATAATGTTAGGTACAACACTTGACAGGAATTTCCGATATTTATAAATACATTATTCTGTTAGGTAACTATCTGAATAACTACACTCTATTTATGACTATTTTTCTTCCTGACAATTCGAATGTAATTCAAATAAATTTTAATACACTGTTAAAAGTTAATTTTTTTTATTTGTATATGTAATAATTGAAGATATGTGAAATTTAAATATCAAAAAAATATTTATTATTTAAATGTACAAGCGTAGGAATAATTCACTTGAAATTAGCCAATTGAGTTTGTTAATTACTCAGTTATTTCATTAGCCCACAATATGTACATTCCTTACACAGTTCTCTGTTCTGGGTGACGATTGGGTTTGTAATTCAAATTTTTACCTAGTTCAAATATGTTATTCAAGTTTTTTTTTATTATTTTGACATACTTAATTTTCTTTTTTAACTTGAATAACTTATTCTAAAATCATAAAAAATATTTATAGAAGAGTTTTTAAACTTACCTGATGTTGTGTCAAGGTGCTTGGCATGGAGGAAACCACGGTGACCGTCTGATGGTGTTGTTGTGTGGACTCGTGTTGCGACATGCTTATCTGTTGCTGTACCTGGTTCTGATTATCCACAATCTGCTACAAAAGAAAACACAAATTGTAAAAGCGAACGAACTATATTTTCCCACTTTAAGAAAAAATTCGAACATTTTTTGTGTCACGATCGTTAGTCCAAACCAACCCCTTTTTATGCACCTTACTGAACAAGCAATAAGTTATTAGCGAACGATCCCTCCTGTTGAAGGTCACTCGACTCTGCATCGTCCAGTTTAATCGCGACGGAACTCGTGCGTGGCGGTAGGGTTTTTATACCTGACTGGCTAGCAACCACCTTGTATTATCAACCGTGAAAGGTTTTACGTGTTTCAGTATCAGAGAACCGGTGATAATAATGTTCTCCGCTTCAGTCTTGGAGTACAACTCAGACTTCGTTCGGGTTCAACAATTAATTATATATACATGATTATTCAAAATTCTGTTTTTTTGACTTAATTAGACATTATTAGGTTAATTGATATGTTATATATGACCTATCTATATCATGTGTTCTCACTACATACCAATTTTCATAAACATCAGGCAGATCGACAGGAATTTACAAAATGGTCAAATTGATGTCAGTGAGTTATAAAAGGAATATGTATCCTTAAAATTGACAAAACAATGGAATGTACAGACAGTCACTACAAATGTCTATATTAGCATAGATGACAAAATAAATGTTCAACTATTTGTTTGTCTGTTGTGTGCTAATGCAGGATAGGCAGATGTAGTTTGCGTTTTAAATGTCAATAACATGCACAAAATCAGTTTTAGGTATAAATTGACACTATTTTCATGTAATAATTGTACTTTTAAATTCATAACATTTGTAAGATAACGTAACAAATGTATTTGCATATTATTGATTAGCTCATATGGAAACAAAATATTTTTTTCTTGGAGCAACCACTAATAAAACTTAAGCCCCAAAGTACATAACAATGTTATAATGATACATGGTTATTTCAAAAATAATAAAAATGTTCTACACATCATTGTTTAAATTATACCCATATACATACTGCCATAAATTTACATCAATCATATCATTTTCTCAGTTCAAATCACTTATTGCCTCATGCGATGTTAAAACTTTATTACAGCACAACATCGCAATATCATTTTAAAAGTATACTACTAATATTATATATTCGGTTGCTTCAGAAGTCAACCTGAATGAAACACTTATTGGCATTTGTATAAAGTTCACCTGTTGCGACTTGATCTCAGCGTTCAAGCTGGCCTTCTGGTTCTTGTCAAAGAGTAAGTTAACGTTACTCTGTGGTGACGCCAAGAAGCTCAAGTTTATCTCTCCTATCCCAGGTACGTTGAACTGCTGGGTGTGTACTGGCTGATTATTGACAACCTGATGACAGATATTATTATAATGTATGGTATGTCTACTGTTTATTAAATGGCTGGGAAATAGTTCTTTTTATAGGTGTTTTGGGTGTCACCTTGTAAGTACATAGAGAAATATATACAGGGTTGCAATGGAAACTATACACCCTTGAGTCTAAGTCAATCTCTTCTGCTTGTGTTACATCCTGCTTTAAAATGAAGTAAGTAATGGCACTCAATCCCTAATGTTAGATGTCAATGAGCTCTGTACCAACCATTTAATCCTTACAGTAGACTGGTATTATATGTATGGTAGGGTTTTCACAAGGCTGGTTAACTGCTGTCCTCGTCCCAACATTGACTAAAATATGTGATTTTATAGCTTAATAATATATTTCTTACTTGAACAAACTTTTGCTGTATGTCTTGCTGTTGTGGCAGCTGCTGTATTTCAGGTTTTTGATGTTGCTGTTGCTGCTGTTGTTGTTGGTGTTGTTGCGTTTGCTGCTGTTGCTGCTGTGACTGATGCTGTTGCTGTTGTTGTTGTTGCTGCTGCTGCTGATGTTGTTGTTGTTGCTGTTGCTGCTGCTGATGTTGTTGTTGCTGCTGCTGTTGTTGTTGGTGTTGCTGTTGTTGGTGTTGCTGTTGTTGTTGATGCTGCTGTTGCTGTTGTTGATGCTGCTGCTGTTGCTGGTACTGCTTCTGCAACTAACAACGTAGTTGTTTGTATTATGGAAGCTAGAAATTAACGAGGTGATTGAGTGATACTGCAAATATTTATGCCATCCATTAGTTATACCTATATATTGTCAGTTAAAATAAATAATTCTTAAACGCGAATGAACTCGGAGCGTGCCGTTAATTTCACATAATTCGATAAAATTCAAATAATCAATAATATTTACGTGATCAAATTATGCATACATTTTGTAACTACAGATACTCATCTATACATATAATAAAATTCTAACTCATCGCTTTTTGTACATGAACGATATATGAGAAAAAACATTATTAGGGGCCTTTATTAACACAATAGAACACAAAAATAATTGTTAGAATTATTGTATGTTTGTCTGTGCATTTGTTCGCGCTAATCTCAGAAGCGGTTTAACCGATTTCCTTCTGGTTTTCACAAATGTATTGCAGTAAGCGTCACTTAATACTTAAACGTTGTTTCATTGTAATCCGTCCATAAATAAAAAGTTATAAATTCATTTAAAATAATGTAGGTACTATTTTTTAGCGTAAGCCGTAGTTTTATTGTATAGTATTGTATAGTAGTTTGATTGTATCTAATAAAAGTTTGATATGTCATAAATTTTCGGATTCTAAACGATTTGTACTTTATAATATATTTTGACATCATATTATTATTAAATGTAATTGCATGTCAAACGCCATCGAAATGTAAGTTTTCAAAGGACATCTGATAACTCAATTGTTTGAGTGCCAATAATTATCTGGCATCCATATCACTGTTTTACATAACATATGGTATGGTTTTAAAGAAGGGATATAAATCATTATTATTGTCATCAGTAGATAAAAGAATAATATGCAGATTAAAAAAAACAGACATGCTTTATGGTAGATTTGGCTAGTAAGAAAATGGCAATTTTCAAAATGGTTCTATTATATAAAATACTAATAAAAACCAACCAGTTCTTGTTGGTCCTGTTGATTCTTAATATGCTGTTGAATAGCTTGGTGTTGGCGCTGTAAGGCTTGCTGCTGAAGTTGGTGGAGATGCTGTTGCTGCAGTTGCTGGAGCTGTTGATGCTGCAGCTGCTGAAATTGCTGCTGTTGCTGTTGCTGGATTATCTGCTGTTGTATCTGTTAATTAAAATAACATTTTTACTATAAATACAGAATTCAATTCCCAATGTTCAGTACTCACAAAACAGTGAGATTCAGAGACATTTTGATATAAAATAATAGGACATACACTAGGGTTCATTTAATTAGTACCTATGGTTATATCATAGATTTTTGAAAGCATGGAATATAATTATGGAGTTAAATATACAGATTTTGTTGGTTACTAATGCAATATTGTTCAGATTTAATTGTTGTTATAATGGAATATCATGTATGTAAATGGTATGTATATTTCAGACTCACAAAAATATCACTCAAAATAATTGTATATAGAAAGTATAATCTATCTCTATATTAAAATCAGATAGTAAAAATCCTAAGTTTGTTGAAATGCAAGTTTCATAAGAGGGAAGAACATTTTCTCAACAATTTTACTCTACCATTATTCCAAAAATATTGCACCATGCTATCATTGAAACACAAACATTACGAGAGATACTCCACAAGACTAGCTGATTGACAGACACATCATCCCAAAACTAATGAGCGGGTTTAGAACTGTAAAAACGTAGCAGTGACAGATTTTATTTAGCAGGCAAATTTAGCACACAAAGAGAGATACTATCATTGGGATATCTCTTTGTATCATTACTAGTAATTATTAACATGCACACTGAATTTTTCCCACTATACATATATGCTGTAATATTGTTTTTATGAAGTAAATATCAGGTATTGTATTAGTACATAGGTCTAATACTTTTGAGATACAGGGATGAATCAAATGAGTATTTTACAGCCTTAATAATTACAAATACACAACTGAGTTTATAAGTGAATGTTTATGTATAATGTACATTGAGACTAAGACAATACTCATAGTTTAAAAAATTAAATATTACCTGTAATTTGTCATCTTCTTCCTTCTGACTCCTATATCGGTATTCTTCAGTTTGATTTTCTGTTTCAGACTTAGTTGCTTTTATATCAGGTCGACGAAAGCTGTTGTTTTGTTTGTCTAATGCCAATAAGGTATTAGCTGCTTCGTATTTATCTTCAAAAGTAATTCCAGCTTTTTCAGCAAGGGTTTCCAAACACTGCAAGGGCCTCTTAGCAGGCTTAGGTGGACCCTTAGGTTTGTCAATTAGTATTCCACTCGGTGATTGCTTTGGAATAGTACGGGTTATTGTTATACTATTTTTGTTAGTTTCATCTTTCTTATCATTTTTAGGCTCTAAGGTGAAGTAATTTTTAGGGTAATTGTTATCTTTATCCTTCTCCCCGTTAAGGTTTCCGTTTTCAATCAGTGTAATTGTAGTAGAGTTGGTAACTTTTAGTGTTTTGTCCTTGGGGTCTTCTTTTTGTAAAGGTGTACTGGCGCCATGCGGGGGAGACAGCAGTTGTGGTGCAACATGCTGGCTCACTGGAACATTAACATTCTGTATTTCTGAAGAGCCCAACAATTGCTTGTCTCCCGGCTTCACTATCTGCTGCTGGAACCCAGGACTCTGCGGCGAATCCTTCTCTTGCTCCTTCTTCTTTTGCAAATTATCTAATATTTCTGATCTGCAAGAGACGAAAACATCTCATGAATAACACAGGAAAATATTAGAAACCCAGGCGACACTAATTACTTAAACTTAAATAATTTTATTAACTTTATTCTGCACTTCACACTTTCTTTATACCTGAAAAAATCTGCCATTACAAATTGTAATCTAATGCAAAAATTACGGTAAACTATAACTTAATTCATAATTATTATCACGAAAGTCACACTTATACAGTTCAACATATTAAGGAAATACTAAGGTCAGAATTGCTATTTTTCCAAAAAGGGCTCATAATATTTAATAAAATTCACTTGAATTACTTATTCGTAGAATATTAGTTAAGTCAGAACAAAAATAAAGACAGTGTAGTAGTAGCTAATTTTAATTTATTAGATTTACATTACAGCTGTCATAATACTCGACTTCATTATGATCAACGTCAAATGAACAAGTCAAACTAAGTTATAAAAATTACATCAAGATAACCTTCTTTTCGTTGGCACTAAAGCGGTAAATATATTTTAATTACAATGAATGATAATACAAATAATTAATAATAACTTTATAAAGTTTGAAAATAATTTAATTTTCATTAAATTTAAATGACCACTCAGTAATAGCGCCATCTACCATTAGATTCATTTACTTAATCAGATATATCTATTTACAATTATTGAAACGTACGAATATTTTTTATTACATTTACTCACAACTAAAGATAATAAAATTTGAATTCTAATCTAACCCTAATGCGGTGGTCTCATGTAATTGAGAAAATCACATTTTTAATGTCATTCTGTGTAAACTAAATGTTTATAGGGTTGTTGCATATTTCAGGTGTGGATAATTTGAACACTAGCATTATATTTTATGAAGGACATATAAGTATTATAGGAATTAAGTGGGATATCATCCAATTTTCTTATGTACTCGAAGCGTTACTCTATGGCCTTTGTCATAGGTTTAGCGCCTGGAATGAAATCGTGTCGTAACAGAATTATAGCAAATGTATGTAAGGTAAAAAAAAACAAATATTATTTTTTTAGATTAATTATGTTTAACTAACATTGATCCTATGTATGGTACGTTATGAAAACTTTTATTTAATTTTCTTAAATTAAATTGTCATGTCCTGTATTGCTGCCCTATGTTTTGTTTTTTATGTTAGATGGCGCTACTACTAAGTGAGCAAGCATATTCTGTATGGATGTCCCGTTTGGAGTCCAGTATTTTAATTAATCTAACTTCTTTGTATTTTTGACTTTACACTATTAATTGAAATAGTGCTAGTCGCCTTACAGACGTCCTTTAGCCGCATTAGTATTCTACCTAAGTAAGATTAGTGTTAATAAATCTGTATTGCAAATCTATTTTATCAAACTAGTTGACCGACCTCGCTTTGCTTTATCGATCATGCTCATCTTAATTACAGTAGTAGGCTAGGTCTAGTGGGACCTAGCTAGTTATAAATTATGTTGAAAATATACAGGAAACACATTTAGTACATAACGCACATACATTCGTATGCGTATCTAAATATAAAAACCTTTTTAGAACTTTAAATTTTTTAAGCGGCTATGTAAGTAATTTTCTTGATCCAAATAAATCTCACGTTTTTGTATGTGCATATAAGTCAGATTAATAAGAGCAAAGAAGAAAAATACACAATGATAATTCGGGTGTATTTTTCCGCGATGTTTTAAGACTACCATGAAACGTTTACATACAGAATCATAAAAACATGTTATTCCAACCATGTCAATAGTGCCAATACTGTTGGTGCATCATTATTCATCAAATCATACACATACTTGGTAGAGAAGAGATTCTACTTGGAGATGTTTTCATCGAATCAACATAGTCTTTTATGAGAGTAAACTGGGTCGAATTAAAAATCTCAAACTAGAGCTTAAATTATTTACAAATAGCTGAAAGTTGGAAAAGTTAGTCCTCCATTAATTATGTTTCTAGAATATATCAGCTGATTTTAATGTTACGCCATTTTTTAACGGTTTTTTAAGTAATAAAAACGAGTCGAAATTTCCAATATATATTGAAGTATAATGTGTAGAGTTGAAATAAATATTAATAGTTGTTTGAATTTGTTAACTTTACACCAGTCATTGTCATAAACGAAAGTTTACCATCAACTTAAAAATGTTCAATTTTATTTTATACTAGCAAACTGTCCTCGCTTCGCTTCAGGAAAACTACGTTCAGCTTAGAAATAGCACCTGTATTGGTGCAGGACTAGGTATTTCTCGTTCTTTGAATCACAAATACATTTATAACATATTCATTTATAACTTTTTTACTTACAGATGGATTGCAATGAATCAATTTTTTGTATTAAGTAATGCTTACTACAATACATTAGTGAAAACCAGAACGAAATCGATTAAGCTGTTTCTAAGTTTAGCGGGAACAAACGCACAGACAAACAAACATAAATTCTAAAAACTATTGTTTTGTGTTCTATTGCGTTCATAAAGGCCCGGTAATAATGTTTTTTCTCATATATCGTTCATGTACAGAAAGCGTACACTTAGAATTTTATTATATGTATATATAGAGAAAGCTTAACTAAAAACTAAATAGGCCTGTATATAAATGCAACAATGCTGGAATTAGTACATCTTAATCTGTGACTCGACGGCAGTCTGGGAAATTAATATTATGTTGTTTATTACAGTTTGCTATTGAATTTACAAATTTTTGTAAATTAATTAACGGTTGACTGTATACTACTTCATTACTGGAGCAGAAAACGCGCTTTTAATTATTTTACTAATTTTATAATAAAACATCGTAAATATGATGTACACTATAATTTACTAGTACAAATAATCGAGTAATAATAAATGAGGACTTCAAAATTCTCGTAAATACGTGCTAGTTCTTAGTCGTCGCACAGTGATTCAAATTTGAATCGAATGAACAATAATTTTTCAAGTATTTGTCTACGTAACTATTGTTTATTTAACTGTTTCGTTAGGTATTTCGTCGGTTTTCAACATAGACGTAATTGGATCTGACTACTAAGTATTTCCGCTCAAATTTATTTTTATTGATAGGTACGTATAACAAATGCAGAAATGAAAACCGCATGTTGAAGATGTTTCTGCACTTGATATATAGATGTAAAAATAAAGAAAATAAAAACAGATGGTAACAAGATCCAATACAGTCTTAGAGGGAACATAAAACGGGTAATATAAAAAATTAAAGAGGGTTATAATTACTACATAAATCATTATGCAATAGCGACCACATACCGTAGCAGAACCTCGTACTTGTTTGTGCACCATAATTAATTAATGTTCTATTACATTAAATATGCTTTAAACTTAAAAAGTTATAAACATTTTAATCCAAAATACAAATGCAAAGAGAATTTAGATTTAGTTCCTCGTTACTAGATAACTCGTTTATACTGTTACGAGTAAAAAGATGGCACAAAATCACTAAAAATGGGCTACGTAATCGCTAGAATGGAGTAATAAATACTACAAGCTATTTAGATGTTTCTGATGATAAAAAGTCACAGATTGTCGGTTAACTAGGATGCGAAAATCTCAAATTTTTGCAGTAACCACGCGTGTCTTCGAAAGCTAAAATCCGATAAATTATTTGACGTTAGTTCGAAATTCATCCCATTCTCTGCATTTTCACAATTTTAGGTGACAAATAATGCCTTTGTATTGGTTTATTTATTATCTATAGAAAATCCCTTTGTCTTCTAAAATATCCTGGAGTGCACGTATTGGATAGTGAAAATTATGTATATATTACGAATACGTTCCGAGTTAAAAAAGTAACTTACTTCAAATCAAACTTTCGTTATAATAGTATATTTATAAAAAAAATATAGTTTTTTCTGTGGTTTAAGCTAGAAAGTTAATTGATGTCGATATCATTACATCACATTACCGTTTTTTATGTAGTCTCTTATAACTGAGGAGAGGGATTAAGGTCCTACGTTTGTGAAATGTGGGTTGCCAGGCTTTAACCACGTTTTATATCAATATAGAAAACGCTTAAGTATTCAGCGCACAAATTAAAGACACAGCTTATACCCCAATTTTCCTTACACTGTTTTCCTTCACCAAAACAAGTGGTAATTATATTAAATACTCGTTGCTTCTTTAGGTGTACTTTAAACAAATGGAGATAAATAAGTGCAGAATGCCAATTAAATTCGGACCCTTGAGTGGAAATACATCATGAATCACTAGCAATGAAGTAGAAAACAGCGTTTTTTTATTATATTATAGTGATAAATAGATAACAATAATAAGGGCATTTTATTACTATGAAATAACTAGCCACACTGAATTTTTTTTTGTCTTTCGAAAATTGTAGTAAATCAAACACTTATTGATAGTTATAGAATTTTAATAACATCTTTTTATAAGCCATCGTTTTTTTTGTTATTGATGTTGATCACGTACGTAGTTTCTTATCAATATTATAATTCATAATAGATTTTATTAAGTTCTGTAAATTAAGGTTTATTATGAAATTAAGCCTAACTTCAAAACTTAGTTTAAAAAACAAAACTTACATCGTGAGGTTCACAATCTTTAACTTTTATATCCATAAACAACTTAACTGTTAAAATTATCCGTCCATAAACAAGATGATTATTCTTTATTTTAAGGTATTTCTATTTATTCTCTTAGTTTACTTTTTATCATCGTCATCATAGGGACTTTTAATAACAGTTAACATCATTCCCGTTAAAGTATGTTATGTCAAGATACCGTGACGCTCTTTCAATATAGTTATAATTAAAACCTTGCAACTGATGCGTTCCCGTTATTTCCATAGGTAGGTTGTAACAGAGGGATAATATTTAAAATATAAGTGTGACTAAATCGTTATATTTCAAAATGTAATTCTAACATTTAAAAATTCATTAAAATTAATAATTAATAATAATAAAAATATATTTAGTTATTGAATCATGCATACAGAAAATGTTATTTATGATACAGATATTAATGTATGAACAAACATTCTAAAGCCAACTATTAGCCAATTTATTAGTTACAACAGGTTCATGCCATACAATTCTTCGTTAATCTTATACTTACCACTATAGTACGTATAAGGCCTATTTGGGACAGAAACCTAAATAAAAAAGGTTCGTCTGGCATTATTTCACAAGGGGAAGCAAAAAAATAATGAAAATGCGCGAGCGAGAGGGCTTTATGCGAACGCGTGTGGCGTATGAAAGAGATTTGTAAAGCGCAATAGGGGAGATGGAGAGCTAACCGGTTCTGCATGTGTGCAGACAGACGGTGCCCTCCCTCCCCTCGCTTGTCGACCCTCGGGTGCGAGGGCCTCACACTGTCGACTTTTCCCCGAAGCTTTGAAATAATAATACTAACCCTCCTAGACCCATACACATCAAAGCCCCGTCGTACGTATTTTATAAGGTGAATAAAGAAGCGGGTGTTTATTTCCAAAATATCATGCATCTTATCACATTGTTAATCCTATTATTGCATCCTTTCTTCAAACTTGTTATGTCAGTAGAGTTCAACTTCTCCGCATGAGTCGACATCGACATATACGGTACTTTGTGATGACGAAAGAATATTTCCGCCCACTATGTACTATAGCCACACGCGACGCACTCAACCACACCAATTCGCAATCGTAAAAGTAAAAAATAACATAAAATACCTTTTGGTGTAAAAACCATAAGAACAACGTTCCATCGTTTCAAAATAAAGGGTTAACTGAAACGTAAGCGCCGACCCATGCGGCAATAATTAAAAGAAAAAACAAACAAAAAGGTAAGGATCGAGACATTCGCACGGGTGAAAGTAAACACAACACTTATTATCGACGAAAACGACATACAAACACACTTTATCGACAGTCCGGTGTCCGTCTCATTGTAACAATAACCTTCTTTTCGAGTGGCGAAACACGACTGTACTGTGTGCGCGCGCTACCACCGTCGCACCGCACCCAGGCCCCCTCGCCTCTCGTATTATAACGCTCTCTATCAGCCGTCGCCAATGGTACGCCCGTAACAAACCCCGACTCCTCATTGGCTGTTTCGTTTTACGACCGTTCCACAAACAAAACCGGTTGCCAAGAACAGCACGAAAGGGCGCGAGGGACGAAATTAGCGTTTCTGCCTTATTATTATTATTAAACTATTCGCTTTATCTCACTCGCACTTGGGTGTTAAATGAAATAGCAAGTCTAATGTTGGCCTGTCATACTGCCGCGCGGTTCTGTTACTTTTGTACTGGCTGCACTAAAAACGGTCACCACAAAGCAAAGGATGTAAAAAAGGGTCTTAGCGAAGGGTATTTTTGTGATAGCATAACGCAAAGTGACCTCATAACCTGACACATATGTAACAAGTTAGACATAGTTGTCGATGTAAAAAAATTATAATTATCGTAAGTAATCAATTAACCAAAAATTATAAGTAAGAAAATAGTTAGGACATAAGGGTAAGGTGTAGGGGTAAGTAACATTAGCTACAGTTAAACATAAATGCAGATATTTTTAGACTTGAGAGATGTATAGTATTTTCGAGGTGTGAGAGTTATTTATAACCATGTCTAACATGTTTCCGAGGTTATCTACAAGTTCTTTTCAAAATGCACTAGAACCGTTTCAAGATAACTAGTGTGATGGTAATATGGAACGCGTACAGCTTAAGTGAGTATGTACATATGGATGAACTTTGTTTTTGTGTGAACAAGACAGTTAGAGAGCTTCAGTGTATTTTCCCAATGGCTTCACTATCTCTCCCTAATAATCCGACGCCACCACAAGCATCAGGGTGGTTGGGTATACACCCTTTCTTTAAAAATCAGTAAATACAGATACGTATATCTAAGTAATGTAGCATTGTAATAATTACGAACATAATACTTTAATTTCTAAAAAACAATTACTTTAAATCTATTCCGTTTTGAATATTAGAGGTTTTATTATTATTATTTTCTTGATAGATCTATTAATAGTATTTTAACATGGATCATTATTAATTTGTACCATAAAGTATGAAAACTATTTTTTTAGACATATGGTTAACAGAACTAAGCGTTGTAATTCGGATGTACTTGCCTTGTCAGTGGTGACAATAGAAAAGAAAAAAAATAGTATCCTAAATATAGGTTACAAAGTTGTTATTATTAACCATAGATATTAACACGTAAGTTGATAACGTAATTATGTTACTTATTTCTATTGAATTATTATATCCTGTGACTGCACGAGCTAAGTGTATACAAAATATTGCTCTTCTTTACAACAACATTATTACGGTATCATTTTTGATGGAGTAACATGGCGGTTACCTGACTACCTGGGGTTTTTTGTTGCCTGGTCGAATTCCGGGAATAATCCCAAACTCCGGACATAAGTATACTACCAACCGTATGGAGCAGATAATAAAATCGTATCTTGATTCAACACGTTTAGTTATTCTAATTCGTTTAATAATTTTATACGTATATTCCAAACAAATATATTATGATATATTTATATGAGTGACTCAGTTATATTCGTATTTACAAAATTAACCTTATAAGGATATTAATTTGTAGCATTGTTTAATATCTAAGCAGAAATGGTGAGCGTCATCTGTAGGGAACTTAGTAAACAAATGTAAAATACGCCATCTGTCTTTACATCGCCGAACTTTTTACTACATTGATGGATTTGTACATGGTAGTTAAGGAGCGCCGATTTGCGTCGGCGCAACGCAGGTCGTAGAATAGGTAAATATTAATAAACTAAAAAAAACAGAACCAAATATATTTTCGTATATCACATACGAAACGAATCGATGCAGCAAAGAAATTCGTATAACATCATTTACGTAAAAACAAAATCTTGTCTAGCAGTTGTATCTCACTAATAATATCTCTAGGTGGTACCGTAGATATGACGTTGCAACTTAGGTGAAGATAAGCTTTATCTACTTAAAGGCATACTTCTGTAATTTCATCAATCGCCGATTATAAATCTTGTATTTTTATTATCTAAGACCTATAGTAAATTCTGAGTAATACTACAAGGTCTACTTCATAATTGTTTTTACTTTAGGAGTATTTTCGTGCGAATGAGTACTATATTACTTCATGTGAATGAATCATTTTACATACTCTAAAGATCGGCGGGACTACACATGAAATAACTAAACTAGGAAAATTACCAGCATTACATTATGCCGATATTACCTCGCAACTAAGTGTAATTGTAAAGACTTCCCGAAAGTTTGGTGAAAACCGTCAGAAAATCGATTTATTTTCGCGCTTCTTGGGGCACTTCACTATAGAATCTACTTACTTACCATATTTTAATGTGTACGTCGCTGATATTGGGTTTATAATACGAGTAATATTATTTTAGTTATAACTTTATTCTATGTTGTATGAGTCAGAAACAAAACAACAACATATGTAACTGCAAAATAACAAATGTTTCTAAACTTCAATGAGCTTGCATCTGCAGTAAGTATCGTCGACTCTACCTGATGAATGTCAATTGGGATGAGGAAGGTTGGTTAATGTAGTGGAGTAGATTGGACTTCCATTATCGTAATTAGAGCTGCTTTTATTTTACAGTGTATTAGGGGACGATGTAATTAATAACATTCACTTCAATCTTAGAACATACAAAGGAGTCTGGGGTCCCACAAACAGACTATTTAATATTGCACCTTTAAATGTCCCTTTTTAACAAAAATACTTTTTGGGTAACTCCGTATGTAAATATTATATACTAGTTGTGTAACATATTTTAAAATAAATAATTTTAAGAAAGATAAGCTTATGTCTTGAAGGCAAAGGTGAGTTCAGAGTTAAATAGATTTTAACTGAAGGTTTTACAATGTTACTGTACTTGTCATCCTGAGCTACATTGCATTTATACTTTTTGAAGGTGGGATTGTTGACAATGAAACGAATATATTGTGCAAATGTGCTCTAAGGTTGTTTAGAAATTACATGATTAATAACAGGTTAACCAACGACTATGGATATATAAATACAAATGTTACTACAACAACTATTGAAAGCATAACATGTACCACAGAACACTGTTCGAAATACTCTCCTGCATGCTCTATTCAAGTTCCATTCGTCTGAACCAACTTTTAAAACACTTATCAGTCTTGATTCGACAGGTCAGAATCAGCTAGTTGGAAAAAAAATCCTTTTATTTGTCCTTTCACTATTGGGAAGAAAAAAAATCATAGGTAACTAAGTCAGGGCTGTAGGGCGGTTGAGTTAGTTCATTTTAGTTCCAAAGGACGTAATTGACGAGATGATGCAGCATTATTCTCCGGAGCATTGATTTTTTTTTTCAGCATCGCTTGAAAATGCTTTGGACAATGCTTCTGTAGTATAACAGTCAGATTTAAATAACCTAAAATTTTCCCACATTGACGTCGGCAAATGTCAGCAACGCAAAAAAACCAGCTACCATTTTGTTGCTAACTTTGCGAGTTTTTTGTAATTATTTTCTTATGCTTAATGGACTATACTCTCACCGGATGGAAAGTGGCAATGTAGCCTTAGATGCTAAAGCGTGCTAAGTTAGAAAAACACAAGTCATTCAAAACACGGGTAAACTATTCCAGTCTTTTGCGTACGCATAAGAAATAAAGAAGAATAAAGCGTCGTCCATACCGGAGGAATGTTTATGACGAAAGTATAGGCGCTCTCGTTTTTATTTTCCGAATCATATCGATAGGTTCATCGTTGATTACCAGCATTGATATTTGAAACATGTCTTGATGCCCTGTTTTCTAAAAGTAGACCAACACAAGCCTATTTTTGGTTTTCAGAGAGCAAACGGGGGATCCAAGGACAAAAAAGTTTCCTAACACCAAAATGTTGATACCTAGGAACTTCTCTATGTCCATGTATGTGAATTGGAGGTCTACTCGCATTAATATTTCAGTATTCGGCACATTTTATACAATTAAATATTGTTTGCGAGGCTCTGCTTCTTTGGTCATCATTAAGGTCAATTTAACCACTTTTAAATAAAGAAAACCATCTTTAAAATAGTTGCACGTGAAGGAACACAATTTTTTAAGACTTATTGTAGTAACCCTTGTCAAGTTAATTTGTTTGGTTAAACAGAATTTAAAATCGTAATAGATCATAGCGCCCAATAATCTTCGTTGTCATCATTGTTTTAAATTCATCCTCCATTCGACCAATGTCTTTAATATACGTATATTCAAACTATGCATTTCAAATTTTATAAAAAAGAATATTGACAGACATGCGAGTGAATCTGTAACAAAATTCTAACTGATCGCTTTCTGTACATGAACGATATAGAAAAAAAAACATTATTACCGGGCCTTTATTAACGGAATAGAACCCAATGCAGTACTTTATAGAATTTTTGTCTGTTCGCGCTAATCTCAGAAGCGGCTTAACCGATTTAGTTCTGGTTTTCACAAATGTATTGCAGTAAGCATCACTTAGTACTTAAACGTTGTTTCATTGCAATCCGTCCATAAATAAAAAGTTATAAATGAATTTAAAATAATATCGGTACTATTTCTTAGCGTAAGCCGTAGTTTTCTCGCGAAGCGACGGTAGTTTGATAGTTATTAATAATTCTGTGGTTTAAATTATGATGTCATTATTTGACATCTGGTATATTGAAATATCTACCAACCCAGAAAAAGCTCTATTCATGTGACTGAGGAATTCTTTATTTTAGTATAATATTCCTTTAATATCTATCCTAGGTACTACATAAATCTGTTAAGATTTTCGTGTATGTCTCGAGATAACTCTAAAATGACTTGACCGATCTTAATGAAAATTGGTACTGGGAAAACACGTGATTGCGCAAAAGATAGGCTATATAAAATCTATCTAACTATATAAATCTGTAATGTCTCTCTGTCTGTACATTCCATTTTTTTGTCAAAATTCATGAAAAATATTCGTTTTATCTGACACTGACGTCAATATGATCATTTTGAAATTTTTTGTCTGTCTGTCTGTCTATATGCCCCGTTATAACTCAAGGAAGGCTTGACCAATCGTCATGATAATTGGTATGTAGTTAGAGCACATGATTGTGCAGATGATAGGCTATATAGAATAAAAGTAAATCTATTTATGTCCAATCAAGACATAAAATATGAGTTTTTTAATAATCATGTACTTATACATAATTAATAGTTCAACCCGAACGAAGTCGAACGGGGCTGCTAGTCCATGTATAAAATGGTAGAGCTCACTGCTTTACTAAAACTCACTTGCAATTTTCGCATTACCTTCATTATGTTGTTCATATTGAATGGTAAAGACAAATGTTGATTTAACTGGGTTTATTTGAATGAATAGGAGTACCTTAATTAAACACCCACTCATTATACTCTTTGTGTTATTGCAAAGAAATATTAACGTAAGTACAAGATTACGGAAATCTGTATACGAATTCTGTATCCATTCATTCAAGTTTGTATACTGTATTAAATTATAAGTGGGCACTTTAGGCTGGAAGCTGAAAAGGGACAAAGGCTGATGTTGTGAATAACATACCCAATTTTCTGACTTCTCTCTAATTGGAGTGTATTGTATCGGGCTTTTTCACGTATAGATAAAATTAAGTTACTGAGAATCTAAAGTTCATAATTTTAACATAAAAATTTTGTTTCACAAGTGATAAACCAAAAAAACATACCGAAAATTTATGTGTAAATAATTAATTGTGTATTCATAAATCGTTGCGTAATAAAATATGTATATAGTATATTTTTTCCTATAGTTCAGGAAAAAAGAGGTCTGTTAGTCAACTAAAAATACAACAGTAAAACGACGGGAAAATAAAAATTCTCATGATTTGGTCCTTTTGGCTGGTCATTAATATTATATTTAGATTCGACGAAAAGAGAGAGAGAGAAAAACGAAAAAGAGATTTCCTTTAAAGTACTTTGTAATATATTTATTCGAAATTCGCGGTAATCTATTCTATTAATAGCATGTTATTAAGGTATTTGTCAAATGTCGGAAAATAGCAGAAAATTATCGGATGGATGACAACATAAAAATCGATAACTAATCATAACACACTTCAGTCAAATCGGCTCACACACGATGTTGTCCATATAGACTGAAAACGCGGCTATGAAAGTTTAACGTGAAAAAGATATACATGTGTACAGAATGAACCGGTCGGGCTATTATAATTCATATAAATTCATCAAGAGACTTTTAAACGGTATATCTCCCGAGTAATAATTCTCATCGATTGTGTCTTATGTGTGCTTCTGATAAAAATATCATAAATCGGATATTCCTATTATTCGGATTTGCTCCAATGCATACATACGCAGATATCTATTTAATCAATAAGGGAAACTAGATTTCTGGTCTACAGTGCTAACAACGTACCTAGGTATTATGTTGGGTTCGAAATAGTGTTGTTATTGAATGAGGATAATGCTATTATCCTCATGTCTTATTATAGTCCTTATAGACAATGTACAATTCTGTAAATTCCGAAAAATTACTAGTTAATATTATTGTATTTAAATATTGAAATATTAAAATAATGAACATTAGAAAACGGTTCGCTATATCTAAGATTGTCATATATTTATAAAGATTGTAGTGAATATATATAATATACTCATTTATTTAGTTATGTAATTGTTTTATTATTTTGATTCTATAGATTTCAATTCTAGACATTTCAAAATTAAATATTCGCCTTAGTTCATGATTTATAAATAGGTCTTATTATCAAAGTCTTCGATTTATAAACTATTAGCCACAATGTGACATGCAAATGTTAATTATGTACGCGAGTGTCTTAACATCAATAAGTTATGTATCCGCTTTATTTTCGGGCTTAGGAAATTTAATCATTTATCTCAAATCCGCAACAAGCTCTAGTGGCTCCCTATTCGATTCCGTAGGAACACTAGAATATTATGTCTCCATTATAAAATCCTTCATAATCCTGTTTTTCCCCAATATCTACGTGATCGTTTATCCTACGCCCGTCCTTCATTTGCCCCTTGTAGGTCCCACATCAAAACTCTTCTTAACTACCCGACCCATAAAACCTGTGCCTATTCCAACTCCTTCTCTGTGCAAGCAGTCACACTTTGGAACCCACTGCCACCAAACGTGCACTTAAATCTGTTTACGCATTTAAGAAAGCAGTCAAAGAACACTATCTCTCTATGTGTATAATATTTATATATATATATATATATATATATATATATATATGTGTGTTATTGTAGGGTACTGTATTTATGTACTTCATATATGTATTAGTATGTATTGGTCTTTATATATATATTTGCTTATTACGTATATGGATATGTACGCACTAAATTATATTACTTATTTGTCTTATATTTATTATTGTATTGTATTTATTATTACTTATTTGTCTTGTCGTTTCCTCTTGCGGGTCTACTGGAAGACATTTCTAAAAGAAATAAGTAGCACCCTTGCACATTGTTAACTTTTATTTAATTTTCATATAAATTGTTTCTGTGTGTGCATTTAATAGTAAATAAATAAAATTATTTTCTAGTATATCTAATTATTATTGTTAGTTATGTGCTTACCTTCTAAATAGGTTTAACTATTGTAACACTTGCATAACGCGATTGAAATGTTTATTTTATAAAATTGGCAACGTGGGAGCACAATTTCTTTATTTGGTCTTATTTTCTTCTTAAGCTTCTTGCATAGCTTACGATCATTAGTTAATAGGAGTACTAGCAGATTATAGCGCAAACTATGGTTTCCAGAAGCGGGGGTTTTAGTGGAATCCGAAATTTCGGTACTAGTTCGGGTATCGATAGCAAAGTGAAATCTTTCACATTCATAAAAACTCTTGCTCAGAAAGACCAAAATTGTGGCTAGGATTAGTCATACCGGCAGGTAGACACCTTTATTTGTAAATTGAACTGTTAATAACTTTTTATTTTTAATTATTATGGTTAAGAACGTAAAAAACATAAATAATTTAGCAAAAATTATATATTATACAGTCATTATAGCAACTAGCTAGCAACCACTACAACACAAGACAACACAAACTAATGTAAATGAAAAAGAAAAATAAGGTCCGAGCGTGCGATACGTTGCGATGTGAAAAGGCGCGAGCTTGAGCCGAACTCAAACCATACGATGCGATGTTATATACGCAATTTTGAGTACCTTTACCACATGATAATACTGTTGAATAATTACTTTGACACACTTATCAATTTATCAATTAATTAGCAGTGAATTCGTAATTAAAAATACCCGAAACAAAAAAGTTGCCAAAGTACCGAAAACCGGGACTAGAAACCATAGTTCCGGTTTTGAAAAGTTTTGCCAGTACCGGGAATTCCCGATATATTCGGTTCTGAGAATTCTCGGCTCTAAACCCTAGCGCCCACAGATACTTGACTTATTGATCACAAAAATATTTTTACCGATGTATTTCTTTCAAAGGCAAGAGCTTTATAAAATTCACCATTAAATAACAACATTTTAATATTAGATGCTGTGTTGCTAAGTACATATTTAGTAAAAATATTCAAAACTTAGTTTTCACAGAAATGTTACTCAATTAATTCAGCTTATATTCCTCGATTCGATTCATTAAAAGTAACCCAAACATCATTTTCAATATTAAAAGATTATAGGAGTGGATAACCTAAATCCATGTCAAATAGTTTAGAACCTACGTTCTAAACTTTACCAATGTGATTATTAATTAATATTTTAAACATATATGTGAAGTTCATAATTCATTTGCAATTTTGTAATGAATGGATAAAATTAAATGTTCAATAAAATCTAACTGAAAATTATTCAATAAGAAATTGCTACCATATTTTCTGCAACTCGTACGTAAACTGTATCTACAATGTGTTTAACGTGTTACTTTCATTATTATTCCGCACCACGCTGGAGATTTTTTCTGTTCTTCCTTTGTCCATTTTAGTGTTCGGTCTCAGTTACTCAAATGGTCATCGGAGTTTCTGTCTCTCTCATTCCGGCGTGGGTGTGAGCCCATCGGCCACTGAACTCGATAACACAGCTGTTTTCATCAAAGAATACGTAATTTATTATAAGGAACAAAACGATAATTAGATGCCTACGATTGTTGAAAACAGCAACTGTTTTTTTAACAATAGTTGAAGCTTGTTGTACTATATATATCTCTATGATTTATATGTACCAGAGATAAATAATATTATAGGCGATAACTTAATTTACTTTTAATATGAAAGCAGCAAACGGGCCTGATGTAACGTAGCTGCAAAGTATACACATCAATAGTTAATAAATAGATCTGCGGTTCTATTTGAGGTAGGTCAAGTGTGTATTATAAACTACTGTCGTTCAAAATATAAGTAATGTCGTGTTTCCAAGTGTTGCTGGAGTCAACTCCCTTACTACAGATACACAAAAATCTTCACACTTCAGACACAGAAGTTTCACACTAGACTCATCAGGTCTATAAATACATCGAACAGACTGTACTCTACCCAATTGACTGTTGTTATATTGCATTACAGACAGTTCTTGTTCTACTCGTACTTATGGTAAATAATTTTTACTGTAAACATTTCTTTAGAAATCTCTATATTCTATGATAATCCGGTGCTATAAAATTGACCTTCTACACCGGATTTTCAAGTTTGAACATAAGTATCGTATCTTTTAGAATTTAAGAAGATTCACAAATACTATACAAGAAATATATAAAAAAAAACTTGATATCTTGAATTAAAAAAAAAAAACAATGATTAATGTGAATTTGTAATACTTATTTATTGTTTGAATTAACTACTTAGTAAATTTTTAGCAATCCATTATTTTCAACAATTCATTATGCTACATCTATAACATATTATTCTGTTTTGTTTTAAGATTACAACAGACGGTTTATTTTAAATATTATATTGTAGTTACACTTTTGGCTGTTATACAATTAGAATAATGATAGGTTCGTAGATGAGTGTGGGATAACAAAATTTTTCCCTAAATAATAGCATGGTTTCTCCATAGACGACTGTGCTTTGTCTTCGTGAATGTCTTTGAAATACATATATCCGTCGATAGTGACGTCACTGTAAAATTATTTTTAAAATTGTTTGTAAAGAAACTATGGCTTATAGCAGTGCTTTCCAACCTTTTTTATTTCCCGTACCCCTTAGTCTACTCCTCCCGCATTAGTCTACTCCTCCCCAGATAACTCCATACCTACTCCTAAAAATGTGCCTCGGTCTAGCACCTTAGTAAATTATTAGTAATAAGGTTCATTTTAAACTACATATTGTTGACATGATACATTATAATAATATAAGTTAACTGTTTTAACTTCTTATTATTATCGCCATTTTAATTTTCACGAACCCCGAATTGAACCCTGCATACCATCAGGGGTCCGCGTACCACAGGCTGGGAATTGATGGTTTGAAGTATTCACAATCTCGTATGATGATTAAGTATAATTCTGCTATAGTCTGTTTTGTAGGCGTAACTACCATCAACACTGGTTATGTAGTGTAGTATTTACAATACTTACATGTTTTTATATCTAGTATTTTGGCACTCGCATAGTTTGTAACTCTTATAGTACTCCTTTGGTTAACTTCTTTTATAATTTCCTGTATCTTTTATCCATTTATTCTGTAATTTCTTTATATATTTTATAAGTTAAATGTTTTGTTATTGTTGTCAAATATTTGACAAACGTCCTAAATTATTGTCATCATTACTTTTATTTTTAATCTGTATAATTTTTATCCTTTTTGTTAACGTTCTTTATTAGGCTGAATATAAATTTTAAATTCATAAATAGAATATAATAAGAGAATTATTCCAGAAGATTCGACTTATAAAAGGCGAGTTGTGACGACATGAACACTCTCTATCGGACTCTCTGACATGATCGCTCTCTCAGTCTCTCGCGTGTTGGTCACAACACGTTTTCTCGCGTGTGGGTCGCAAGTCTTGGATCTCTACACTACCAGTCTCTATCAGTCTCTCTCGCGTATGGGTCGCAAATCTTGGATATCGACACGAACAGTCTCACGAGTGAAGTTACAATTACGATACGGAGCAGTCTCTCTCGCGTGTGGGTCGCAACAGTGGTTACTTGAAGGAGTCTCATGCTAAAAGTCTCTATCGGAACAGTGTCGCGGGTGTAGTCACAATTACGGAACGAGATAATCTACGCATCTCGTGCGTATTAACGCACGCCTGGTTAAGGCGGTCTCCGTGCGCTGAACGCCGGGGACTCCGATCGTCCCGTGCGCCCTTAACGCACGCTCCAGTCGCCGAGGTCTCCGTGCGCTGAACGCCGGGGACTCCGGTAGTCTCGTGCGCCCTAAACGCACGCTCCAGTCGCCGAGGTCTTCATGCGCTGCCCGCCAAAGAAGCGACGGGCTTACCTTCTTACTTACAAGTGACTTTCTCTTTAGTTTCTTAATCTTGTAATTACTGTATTTTAGTCATTGTAACCGCCAGGAAGTCTTAAATACATTATATCTTCTTAAAATATCTACATCTTTAATTTTAACGTTACAGTAGTGAAGTGCTAAGACTAACTAAATTTGGTTACAGGAATATGGCGAAATCCAAATATTATCATTTTGATAACGCCGTTTAATTGTATTTCATTATCACCATTTGTATTTCACTGATCATTTATGATAAAAGTACTTTTTAATAAACTTAAAAGTACTTTAGTTAAAGTACTTTATTTATTTATTTTTAAAAAAATATTTTTGCCCTTCTCAAAATCAGAGAACATTAGTTAATCGGTATTCTAACTCTTACAATTTAATTTATAGGTTTCTGAGAGAGTATTTTTTTTGTTTATCTACTTTAATGTATAATAAAGAAAAGATGCACTAGTACGTATGTTTACCGATCAGCTTTGCTTTAAAATTTACACGAAATATTAAGAAATAATAATAGCCTTATACGAAAAACATAACAATGGGTATTAGTACCACACAATCGATAGACTTATTCTTCTTTCAATGAATATTTGGGTTAATAGTCGATTCGCACGAAATTAACTCGCAAGAAATTCCAGTCGCCACCTTCAAAAAACGTAGTACATAATTCTCAAAATGTATATTACTGCGATTTAACTACTGATAATTACAGGAAAAAAATCAAATACATAAATATATAATCTACAATATGTATATAAAAAATATTGTAGTTGTAATTCATAGAAGTAACAAATACTCAACAAAGGAGCAGACGGGCTAAATAATAAATATTCAACGCCGCAGATGAAAGTTTGTAACATCAAAGGCATCACTGACGCGTGAGCGGCTAAGAATGAAGCAAGAAAGCCACTTTTAAGTCTAATAATCTTCGCTCCCGTCAGCGGCAGCTGGCTTAAGTATCATCGAATTTATTAAGAATATTCAAACTTCTACTTGAAGCCCTTTCTAAATACGTTGAACGC
Source organism: Megathymus violae (assembly GCA_003671415.1). Lineage (NCBI taxonomy): Eukaryota > Metazoa > Arthropoda > Insecta > Lepidoptera > Hesperiidae > Megathymus > Megathymus violae. The sequence goes on along the minus strand of PDGT01000004.1, from coordinate 2,319,224 downwards.
TTTGAGAGCATTCGAGAAAAATAATTACGCATATTATTAAAATATTGACGAAAAAGAATTGGTAATACGACCATATTAAATGTCATCGCAGAAGGTCCACAGAGGCGTCCATGATTCTATATTTCTGTTAAAAAAAAATATCGGTGTATTGGACTATCCGCAACTATTAAACAAAATAATATTTGATGTGCCAAATAAAAAACCCAAACATGATAAATGTAAATTCAAATTCAAAATAATTGAATTATTTAGGTAGTCTGTAAATAGCTATCCTTTAACATAAGACTATGGAAAGAGGCAAAATAAACAAGTTTAGCTGTTTCTACGTCCGTAATAATCTTTCTAATAGCGTAAACAGACTCAAACAATTTAAATAAGCTTTCTGTGCCCTGTACCCAGTCACAGTTATATCACGTTCAGTGACGACAGTAAACATTAGAATATTTTAATATAATTAGGCTGTAACATTTTAACGGTCTACTTACATAAAATCAATCCATCGATTATTTCGGCGACACGTAGCGCGTTGTTGCTCTGTGAATTAAGAGGAATATGTTCCATGATCTATAATTTTACTATTAGAAATTGGGTACGAAATTTGTAATGGAGTTTTTACAGTTATTATTCTATGAAAATAATAAAAATAAATAAAATAAAATAGTTTTATTGGTCCAAATGATTTTCTGAACATTTTAATAATTATGTGTAGTATCGATCTATCTATTTATCAGCCTTTTATAGTAAACTGCTGGAGATAGACCTCCCCTAATTAACGGCTCTCCGACCAATCCTGGGTCCACTGAATCTGGACTCCCACCATTTTCTTCAGTCCAAAACATCAAGTACCAAAAATAGTCGTCTGATATCAATAATAATAAAAATAAACATTTTTATGTATGTAATTTAATATTCTATTGTTGTTAATAAGTGATGTAATAGATTGAATAAATTTATATTTAATAACAGTAAAAGTAATATTCTTTTAAGATAATAGAATGAACGCTACTGCGATAAAATATCATAATGTTCCTTTTAATTTTCACAGTAAAATGTTTTAAGATATTTTGGCAGTATCTAGGACTACCTATACTAATAGGGGAGGCAGTTATAAACGGGTTATAAAGTTTTAGCCGGCAGCACATTGCAATGCCTGAGGTGGAATCAATGTCCATGGGTGACAGTGACCACTCACAATGATGTACTCTGCCAGCTCCTTTGTCGCATATTAACATAAAAATACAATATCTCAGTTTATTTTATGTACGAGTAAATAAATATAGTTAGATCTTTAATTATTTGTTCTATCTATCTATAACACTAAATCAAAATCAACAGTTCCTTGGGCTCCGTGGTACATGTGTGTTACTATGCATCAAACAAAATGACGAGTTGAGTCCTACTTAAATTCTTTATCATTTATACATTCTGTTTATTTATTTCTTAGCCCACATTACATACATAGGTAGCAAATATTCATTGCTAAGAGTTAAGTATAACATAAATGTATTAAAACTGAAAAATAAAAACGTAGTATGTAATGAGATAAAGCTAACAATATATTTTAGTTAAATAAATTATTGTTTAAAGTTAGTTAGCCCCTAGATGTGGTTCTCCTCAACAGCCTCAAGTTTTAAAAGGGTTTAAAAAATATTAATTTTAAATAAGGAGATGGCACGTGATCGATTCTAATTCTAATAGCCACTTAAATTTTGTTTATTAGCTTTTCTGAAAAGATACTACGAAAATATGTAACTCTTAATTTGCAACAGATAGATTATTCCGTTAATCCGAATTGTGAAAACAAAAGTAGTCTTTTGATTTGAGATCGTGTGTTTCACGTTTTCAGGAATTCGATGAGAATTAGAGAGCTGTGAAGCCGAGGTGGGCTTCATTTTGTTTATAACACTAACAAATTGTGATATGCGCGAAAGGCAAGGTTCTGGAGGTTGTTATATAAAAACACAATATTCTACTACTTACTACAACTTCTTTGAAATGTATTTTAGATCGAAATTCAATTCTGTTCCAATGAGTAGCTAGTAGGTTTACAAGTTCTTTGACGCTTAGTGTGCTATGTATGTTCCAAGTACATTTTGGATACAAATTCTCTTGTAATCATTAATTGCTAAGGTACTCGTAGTCAGTGCCGGATTTAGATGAAAAGAGGCCCTAGGCTATTCCACTTATGAGGCCCTTTCAATCGTTGTCGTCGTCGTGGCCTTTTTTAGGCACGTCAATATTTGCCAGTGTTCACTGTTTTTAGAATAGTGTAATTTTAATTTTGCTAACAATTTGAATGTAGGCCCCTCTTGATCTTGTGGCCGTAGACTGAAGCCTAGTTAGCTTATAGGAAAATACGGCCCAGCTCGTAGTATTGACATAATTTAAGTAACTAATTAACCGTGTTAAAGTGTATCTATATATTATCATGCCGTGACTAGATACTACAGATACTAGATTTCCAACTATATATTTCATGATGCTATGAAACAGATAATATAGTTCTTAATCGTTTTAGTGGCTTACTACGATTGCTACTGTTTCTATAGTTTTTGATTTAATATGATATTCTGATAAAGAAATAGTTTATCAAAATAAACTTAAAGCTGCTTGCATAAGTACGTATCCAAATATCCGTATAACCAAAACTTTTATATGTATAATTAAATAATATTTAAACAAAACATTCTAAACTTTATACAATTTTCAATTTACTTTTAAACAAATTAGGAATTTTTACCACTTTGAAAACCCTAAGCTTTTTTAGTTATAAAGATATAACAATTTTTGATATAATTATTTGTCAGAGGAACAAGATTCGATGATTTCATAGCGAGCGATCTCCGACGTTGGCCGGGTCGCAGCTGGATCGATCGAGCGGCGGGTGGGAACCCTAACTGCACCCTCGGAACACCCCTCCATACCAAATAGTAACACCCATATGACCATTCAACGGCGGACAAGCCGTTCACATCAGCGAGACTAGATGTTATGAAATTCTGCATGATTTCATAGTCATATAATTGGGCATCAACTACAGTTATAAGAAAGATCATTTATTATTTTTTCAGCATAGATGGATTTTGGTCTTTATAATAAATTCAAGAAAATACCTTGTACATTATTCTGTTATCTATCAGTTATTTAATTTTCTATCATAAATTCATTTTATATTAAATATAATACTTTATTATATATTATGGTTATTATATTTTACGTTAATCAGGATACAAGGTCTGGATAGTGGGACCAGTAAATAACATTTTGAAATGTCTTTTAGTCAGTTCATTTTAAAGAAATATGCTTGATACGTTACCCTGCAAGATCGTTCCACAAATCATAAAACATCTCTTTCAGTGACCATGTAGAGGGAATGATAGTTAATACGTAGAGCGAAGATCCTCAGAACAAGTGCACAGTAAATACTCAAAAGACGTTATTACTCATTATATTATTGTGATACTTAGTTAAAATATTTATAAAATAAATATACCATCCAGAAAGTCTGTTAATCTCAATAGTTTGTCTTGCAATGAATATTATACACATATTAATATACTTTTCTTATAACTTTTACTAATTTAACTTTATTGTAAAACTGTTTTGTAATAGTGTCTCATTGAAAATTATTAGGATTGTCCAGACTAGTCCGATATTTGGGTATACACTATACGCCCTTTGTATTACGTAGACGAGTACAACGCAGTCATAAAATGACGTAAAGGGACATTGACCGAACATCGACTTTGAAAAGTTTCCTGCCTCCATTCAACTTGGATCGCTAAATTCATACGTACAATGATTTACGAACCCATCAATCAAGACGCTAAATGACATTGTGCCAGACAAATTTAAACAATATCAATATAATATTGAATTAGATATATCTTAGCTTTACAGTGTTAACCGACTGTGTACAGTTTAGTAAAACAGAAATCTTCGCTACTTGATGACTTTCAAGTGGAAACAACACAAGATTTCCTAATATTTGGAAATTATGTGAAGTATAGAATCAGAAGGTGAATACAAGATGACCTGTGTAATTGCTAGTATACTTATTATTCATCTATTTTAGATTTCGTTGATTTAGCTTTAGTAAGGTTTTTTACTGTTTGTTATAAATAATGATGATGGCTTGGGTTGAATAAATACATGAAAATAAAAGTAAAAATATATCACGTGTAAGGGTACCATATTTATTTTTAATTATGTTTAGAAAAAACAATATCAATATTCCTAACAAAAAATCCGTCCCTGTTTAATCGATGTGTTCATGATGTACTTCCAAGTTGTTTATATTATAATTACAGTAATGTTTGTCAATATATCTTATTCTGTATTATCTCTAACTGGTTACGTGTCCTAAATTTGGACTTTTTCCATCCCGAAGATTTCGAGACAATAGTTCACACTATCATTCCATGCTACAATTTTATAACAGAACTTACAGATATTTGCCTGAAGAGTAAACAAAACATATGGTTAAAACACACCCCGTGGTTTCGCATCCTTATCGATTTTTAGAAGCCTTGTGAAATATGGCGGTAACTAAGGGTTAAGGGGAGTGATGTACGAGGAGGAATTTGAAAACGATCATTTTCCTTCCGTAGTTCAAGGGCAAGCTTGTACTTTATCTTTAATCGTTAACTGTTTATGAATCCCTTGGGACGTTTGGGAACTATTGTATCATACTTATTTACACAAGTATATTGATAAATAGATTTAAAATTACTCCCTTAAGAAATTAATTCTACGGAAAAAATCATCATTATTGTCCATTGAACTAACACAAACAAAAAAAAAATTTTCAATTAACAGCTGGTTAAAGGCAAAGTGCGGAGAATGCTGGCTGCCTTTCAACCTTGATTTGGTATAATTATCTCTTGAATTCTTATCACCTCTCCACCATAAGTTTAGCTAAGTCCCTATAATAATTAAATTACCTATATTAAAATAGTAACGATAAATCAGATTTTTCCACACAAAGTTTTAATATCCCATAGATCTCTTAGTATTTGTCGTTTTTTAAAACACCTTAAACCCTTATTAAAATTCAAGCAGTATGTAATAAACTGTTAAATAATAGTTTTTTTATGGAACCAAAGACCTATCATTTAAATTTATAATTAGCCACGTTACTTAATCTGTGAATAATAATTATAAATAAAATACAATCATTTTAATATAAGAATAATAATTTTGTATGTATTTTAATAACTGTTTAAATATTTACTGAGATATTTCAAAACTTATACACTTAACTCTACTAGACATTAATTTTGCCAAACGAATTGATCTGGCTAAAAATAACATTAAAAATAAAATTTATTTGCACTAAATAATTTCATTTAAATTATGAATGTAAAACATTAACGTGCGCATAGTTTTTGTCTGTCTGGAAATTATACAATTAAGTACAGTGTAATTTTAGTATAACAACTAAACTAATATTTTTAATATATATTCGCGGTAGATATCTGATTAAAGCTTCTAGTTAAAGATCCACTGCTATAAAAAATAACTATGAGCTTTGATCTTGTCAGTCAACCCTTTCCACGTAACGTACACACTTTGGTGTTTTCACTGATCTTATTCTTTACCTGGACTAGCCAAATTGAGACAGTTCCTACGAGTTACCATCCATCCATCCATCCATCCATCCATCAGCCTTTGGAGGTCCACTGCTGGACATAGGCCTCCCCTAACTTGCGCCACTCTGACCGGTCCTGTGCCTTCTGAATCCAGCGGATGCCCGCTGTCTTCATAACAGTAAGTGTTCTACGAGTTACATAGTTCGTAAACTTAATCTGCAAGCGTCTTGATTCTATAGATGTTGAAAGCACAACTACCTTGGCTTTTAACAATTATGTCAGTCCATTCTTATCAGCTTCTCATTCTTATCTTAAGCATCACCGTTTGCAAAACACTTCTCAAACAACTTTATACACTCAATGTAAAAAAGTTCCATTGCATCGCATTGACTACATTTACAAAATCAATTGGGATATTAAAGTACAAAATAGTAGAAACACAATATACAAAAAAAATAATTAGAGAAAAATGGATTACTTAGAGAAATATAACATTACTTGCATATTACAATAAATCAAGTTCGAAATATTATCAATACAACTGAAGGAAAGTGCATGACGATGATTAAGAATTGGCTTAGTTAGAATCACACAGAAAATATTGTATTGGATATATTTTAGCTTTAAATATTTGATATATTGTTTTTATTAGATGTTTATACTGTGTACGTGTGCACACACAGACACAACCACGCATTAGCTCTCACACAAATACACACAACACACTTATGCAAAAATGTGGATTACATCTGTTGTGTATTTTATGCTTCTTATGCATACACTTACTAGTACTGAGTATGGTTTTATATTTTCTTATTTAGTATTAAGTAGGAAAACAGTAAGCCACTGTAGTTATATTGTGTCCTAGTGCGGGACCAATATTTCACTTATAATAAAGTTGTAATGTTATAACATTTTACTACATAAATAAATGTACAGGAAATCAGGAATGTTTAGTAATAAAATTACCGTCTTTCTTAATAACTCATTAACTCATATACATGGATTTTAAGTCGATCATAACATCGACTACAACAAATATATATTTTTATATATCTTTATGTATATAATATTTTATAGTATAAATCTTAAAAAAGCAACGTAGTTTTTATACTCAGCAAACGTAATTTACAATTATACAAAAATTATTATCAATTTATATTTGCGATATAACTGCCCACCGATACTGGAACATAATTATTTCACCATGTATTGTTTCATTGTAATTCTAAAATGTAATGTATAGGATACAATAACCAAATTCATAATAATAAGTGCGACGTTGATTACTGAGAAGTTATTTAAACCTGGATTCCAATTACATATGAGTATACTAGGAGCATGACCTGACTAGTCAGCAGAAGCCAGCTTGGATTTACTTGTTTGCCGTTGACACATGAGAAGTTTAGCTTTGCAGTACAGCGCAGTCAGCGTATTGATTACACACACTGACACACGAACTCAGTTAGAGATTAAGTTCTCATTATGTACATACACGTAGCTTTAAATGTTATGCATAACAATATACCTATGAACAATAACACCGGAAAGACTGACTGTTGGTTAGGTACCTATTCGATAAAAATTTAAGCATTCTGAAAATACGAACTTGAAGCGACAACCTGTTTGCTATTACAATTATGTAAGTTATAAATAAAAAAAGTTAAAAATTAAAATCACATCAAAAGAAAATTATCATGTCAAGTTGTGTCAATAAGTTATTATAATTTTATTAATAATAACAATAATCATTAAGATATAAAAATACTGTTTACGTTTAATAAGTAAATATTAGAATATTGGCGCTTGAAAAATATAAAAACAGAGACACAATATACATGCTGTTTTATCACTGGAATTATTTCTTACTTACATTAATTTAAGAGTTAATTACATTTACTTTCGTTAAGTATATCGCAAATAACGCTCATATAATCTCAGTTCCATTTGAAGTTGGTGTATCACTAATTGGGAATAAAATATAAGTTGGATTACCGCATTTGTTAGTCAGAGCTGTTATGCGTCTTCATACAAAATAGGACATTGGTTCGTAGTAGATAGTTTTAATACTTGTTACACCATCTATTCGTACCTCTATGTCGTATAAAAATATTTTTAATAATCCATTCCATTCAGGGGGAACAGCTTTGACCACCGGAGGGTCGGACCCTTATTATAAAATTTAATAAAATACCTATCCCAGATCCTTAATATTAAAGAACACATCACAGTATTCTAGATTATAATATCATAGATTTCAGAGTTGTCCCTTTAGCTTTCAATGAGTAACCGTCATAAGTTAAAATTGCAAGTAGAAAATCAATTACTTTTAGATTTCAATTATTTTTCATCACTCATCTATCTTAATCTAAACTTTACAAATACACTGATCGCCATAGGCCGCCATTATAAACATTATAATTATATACTTTCTATGGATAACACTTATTTTATTTATAAATATTTTAGATTTCGATCAATCATTATCATTTTAAATTAACAACATTAATATTTATATCTTATAATAAGTTCATAGGATATGTGCTAAACTTTAAGTATTCATTTTCGTGTTATATTTTTGTTCATCAGATCTAAAACCTAACGACACTGAGGCGAGCAGGTAAAAAAGGACGGATCCTTGTCAAACTCCAAATCCCAAATCTAGCCACTCGTGTGTTCACTTTGGTTTGGTAGTCACAACCCGGCAACGTCGCCGTCACTTGTTAAAATAGCCGTTTGTTGGGGGTGTTTGGTGCGGCAACGTCGCATAACCAGAATCAGTAAGTAATGGCCACTCACATGGATATCAACATATTTTTGTTATCTTTGACGCGATGTAGAGGCTGAGTTTAGTCAGTGATTTCGCAAAGCAGATCTTGTCTTCGATCTTCGTTTGACGACCTCGGACAAAGTTTTGCTGAAAGCAATGTTCCACAGTTCGAAGAGCCCCGTGTTAAGTGTGATTTTATCGCACTTGGTTCCTAAGGTTTGTTATTGTGTTTTTAGCATTGATTTTTCTATTAAATCCCATGAAATTTACATGTTATTTAAAGATAATTGCAAATTTTGGAAATAAATAACATACCTACGTTTTTCTACAGTTGTATACAGTACTCCTAACAATATACTGTTAAAATTTGCAGTTTTAACAGTACAAATCTCAGCAAATGTTATTTTGACGACGTTAATTTTATGGCGACCCCATAGCTCAAGTTGGTAGTGACCCTGCCAGCCGAACGAGGGGTCCCGGGTTCGATTCCCGACCGGGGCAGACATTTATGTGACCAATAAATGTTTGTTCTCGGGTCATGGGTATATGTGTGATGTCATATTTATGTATATCCATGCCACACACACACACACACAGGGAATTCTAGTGCAGGGGTGTGAGTGTGTAAACATTTATTTTATGCAAAATGATATGATGTTCCTAATTACTGCCCATTATTTGTTACGGAAAAACAGTGGAAAGAAATATTAAAATCCATCACATCTAAAAATGAAAAAAAGCGAGAAGTATTGTTTAGTTGAAATTATTTAGTTGACTCCTATAAGTATTTCCTTCCGTTTGGATAACAACAATCAGCTAAGAGCTCAGACATGCCAACTAGATTTCGAGGTACGAATACGTCAGCCGTCATACATGCCGTATGTACTATAAGCTTAACCATTGTACAGTACAGTCGCCGGATTTACAAATTAAATTACATGCTTTACAAATGAGAAGATAAGTTAAAAAAGGTAAAGGTTTATTAATTAAAGTTTATGAATTTTTAGGATTCTAAAAGAAAAGACGGAACCCTTATAACAACCATTTCATGTGACACTCGGTCCGGATTTTATGCCCGATTTTCTCAAATTTATAGCTCAGTAAAGCTTAAATTTGGTACTTTTATATATAATAGTTTTGACGATGCCATTTTAGTAGCTTCAGCCTAAAATAACGGTAAGGTTTTTTAGATTATGTTACGACCTTTTTTAAGCATATGATATTACCAATTCACTAGCAAAAATTGTAGTTTTGAACCAAAATCTGTTGAACTAATTTTTTGTTGTTCTTCGACTGACGAACTGACCTTGGCCCAAAACAATTACTTGAATCTCTATTATGAATTGTAATGGTTTCATTTAACTTCACCTCGATCCATAGACGCTTAGTTTGGGTCTTCAAATTTATATATATTTTTTATACCACAGGTTTGTATGCATGTTATTCGTCTTTTTACTCATGTATCACTACAATACGAACAAAAGATTAATATGACACAAAGTATCATGATACTTTATATCATATTACATTTTTTTTGAAAGCAAACCTTCTTGGTGACTAGACTATACGGGGATGAAATGTTTCATGTTTCTGACCAGTAAATTATTTTGTACGGAACTGTAAAAATCCCGCTAGACTCTCCCGATCTTGTGAACCGTATGTTTAAATGTATATATATAAACTTGTTATTAATATCCGATACCTATCTACGCAGTCCTACGCACACAGATTTAGCCTAATTTCTTAGTTTTAATGATACAGAGTTACGATGTCCTAAATAAAGAGCCGATGTATCTAAAACATAATTTAACGATTCTTAACGGTGAAGTTCTGAATCTGTATACAATTTTGCATAGATTGGAACTTCTTTAAAATACGTAAATTGTTTAATTATGTGTTATATTCTCAAAAAAATCTTACTTACCATATATTATAATCGCTAAATATTATTATTATTAATGAATACAAAGTAATTTATTTCGTAATTAATCACAAATTAAACAATAAATAATGGTTGGTGTAGGTCCTAACAAATTTCAGTCATGTGTTCGTGATTTTATGAACTGGCTTGGGTTATGTTTCTATTAGTTAAGACATGCGTAATACGTCGGCTTGGAGCTGAAACTATACTGTACAGCGCATATATTTAAGTCCCGTGTAATTATTAAATATTTAACGGCTGGGAAACTGTAATAGTAGGTACTTAAATGAAGGTATCGAGCTCTGCATAATATAATTATCTCAATGACTATCGGTCGACATAAATATATAATACATTATAAACACTAAATTACATTAGAATGTTGCGTAAATTACTTTATATAGTTACAATATATTAATATTACAACATAAAAAGAAACAAGTAAACGAACAAATTTTTAAGAGATTTATGCACTAAAATATAAATCGTGGCGTCTTTGAGAGTAAAAAGGTTAGCAAAGTAATAAAGAGGTATTAAAACAAGCCTCTCAAAATAGATTGCTTTGCTGCCGCTACGAGCAGGAAAGAGACAGGGAGACTCTTCACCTCAAACATTTAATCGATGGCGACGTGAACAGCCATAACTGAATTCGTTCCCCTGGCGACGAGGCATTTCCATGAGGAAAATGGCGTTCGTTATACTAGCGAATTTATGAGATGTGTTGAAACTGATAAACTTGTTGCTCTGGTGTTTGATCGAACTTTGTTTTAGTGTTACAAAATAGGTTATGTAAAGTACCTCTTAACCCGTAACTAAACATGATTATTCTTTTGAAACTGAAACGTATCCGAAAAGTAGATAAATAATTGCTGATTATAGCAAATTCTATAAGAGAAAAACATTTTTGTTAAATTGAAGAGAGCCAAATATCATCCAATATGCGGAATAAGTAGAACTTTTATCATCGATGCTAGTGATCAGATAACAAGAATTACATAACGGTCTCATAGTAAACGTAACTAATTTTACAAAAATGTTCCTAAATCCTAAAATATATTTTTACGTCGTGGTATAACATACGAGTACATACATTATATTAACTATCTAGTTGATGTATCAGTTTTTAATAATATACGGTCACTCCGAGTGACCGTATACTGATATAATTTAACAAGACCGACTGAAGTTATATTCACATCCGTGTTGTGGTATGGGTTCCGGCCAATTACCCACATGCCAGTGCGGTCGAACTGTACAATTATGGTCAAGCTCCAACTTGGTCGGCAAAACCTCGGCCTATGAAGTACTACGGTGTGGACAATAAAATAAATGTTTGCGGGTTACGTCTATAGATTAGTTAGTGAATAAAGTGAGGAGGGAAGGATATGCACGCGTACCTGTATCCAAGAACCCGAGCAAGCTGCTTATTGCAGGCGGCCCATGCTTGTCTTGATGTTCCAACTGCAATCTTATTTCTTTTCACCAAAGTTTTCTCCTAGCACTAAGCTACGCTAATTACAACTACAAAGTATCACTTCATTCCACGAGTGCGCCATCAAGACGGTTTCCAACTCGTGCACAGTAGTCCGTAAGCGTTGATTACCAGCGGCTCCTATTAACGGGTATAGGTGTGGAATCGTAGAGAGGAAGGAAGCGAAGAAGATTGGCAATAATGCCAAAAAAATTTAATACATTCGATTTTACGAACGGGCGTGATTTCTAAAAATATGTGGCAGAAACGCAATTATAACAAGTTAGTTCACGCTTAACTACTTCCGTTTCCGTTTGCAAGCATTATGAATACAATTCTTTCAATTTTGATCTACCTCAACATTAAGACAAGTATTCGAGGCGGTCAACGACGTATACTCAGAGCAGTATTTGGATTTATGCATTGTTACGCTAAAATCAAAACGTGAGGCACGATTACGTTCTAAAACTTGAAGCGGAGATATTTTTTTAGCCAAACACTAAAAAGGACAACATTATAAATCTTCAGATCCAATATGCATATAGTATATTTGACATATTCGCTACTATTGCAACGGTACTCACAACTCCTTGTCTTTTACACTCACCAGTCGTTTTATGCATACAAAGTAATATTAATTCAAGAAATATTAATTCCAAATATTAATTCAAGATTTAATTATTATAGAAGTACAAACGTATAAAGCACGAAGCGTTGGAAGCATCGTATGTCTACCAAATAAATTATGCGAGACGTTACTCTATTAGCCTTGTCAGACATTTAGTGTCCAAGTCAAATCGTGTTTATAATAAAAAAATATTTGCGAAGAAATATGACTAGTTACGTATTGAAATATTGCAAATATCGTGCATGTAAAAAAAATTTGGATGTGCCCTTCTCTTACTATCATGAGTTTGTTTTGTAATATCCCATAATTCAAATGATGTAAAAGTGTCTTTGTTTTATTAGGTTAGAGGGCGGTACTGCAGAATAAGCAGACAGATTTTGTATAGTTGTTCCTTCTGTAACCTTACATATGGATTTAAAATTTAAAACATAGATTTCAGATATGTTTCTATAGACGATTGTAATGTACTTTATTATTTGTACTCATTTACTTTATGCTGAACTAGAAACTTTTGTAATACAACGCAACGATGGCGTATCGTGTAATAATTTCCCCTTGGCATCAGATCATTTGAAGGCCTTTATCATAACTCTTATTTATAAAAACCATCACGACTTGCTCATGGAGGCGGTGAAGCAACACGCGCGCGACGATTTAATCTTCACCATGAATCTTCTTGTATTTTAAATAATAAGTGAATCATATTAAAAATTAAATAAATTATTAAATAAATAAATTAAATCATATTAACAATCGCAGCATTTTATAAATGAAGCCAAATAATCGTCTAATATATAATGGTAATGATATAAGTATTAGAAAGTGTGACGACCAAGTATATTTACTGACAAAGGAATAAAATTGTGAATTAAATAATTTAATCAAGTATTAATGAAATTCTGAACAGAGTAGAGAATTACATAAAATTGGCAAGAACAATAAGATACATGTATAGGAATGTGTGTGTGTATTATATATCAGTCAAAGGTATATCTCAGTATCTAAAAGTTTCATTATGTAAGGTTTTCATTGATGCATTGCTATTGTCCATGAAAATCTATTATCAACCGCAAATAAACCATGATCTCATTTGAAGGCAGTATAAAAACATTCAAATGATAGTGTTAAATAGGACAGCAAGTTTCCAACAAAAACTGTCATCACGCTCCCCTGTATCGCCTTAAAGCTTTGTAAACGAAAATATGTATGAGTGAATGTCAGTAAAAACGAGTGTGGGATTTGTGTGTGGAACAAAATGTCTGATGTCTGGTGGCGTAATTTTCGTGCGTAAATGAACAAGATTTTCAGTGTGCATGGATATTTTCTTTAAAATCGGTGTTTTTTAACGCATTGCCCATATATGCAATTTGATGTAATATAATATATATTATATATATTTTTTACAAAAAATAAGTCAATGCTTGACATCAATCACACCTGATGGTAAGTGGTGATGAGTTCTAAGATGCTGAACGCACTAACTTATAAATAGCCTATTCACTCTCCTCTTGAAGACTCCCACATCGTAAGTAGCCAAATGTGACAACAGAACTCCACATATAGTCGAATCTGACTGAACTTTATACAGGGTTAAAAGCTGATTCGGTGTGAAGTATTGCCTCACGTTCACAAGGACCCCCAGTTTCCTTGCAGCCTCTTTAGCCTTAGACTCGATGAACCCACCAAAGTTGAGGTTCGACGAAACTTCAACTCCCAACAATTGAAGGCGGTCAGTGCATTTCAAGGATACATACTGAAAAGTATGAGCCCAGGTGAACGGACTCCTCTTGGCGCTGAACAGATACGTCTGTGTTTTGGTTGCGTTGAATCTCACATGATTGGCATCGCCCCATTCGGACACTGCCCGAAGTGTGAGACTCATACGTTCCACCATGGCTTCTCTTTCGGACTGCATTTAATCTCTACTGGCCCAAGGTTTCAGAAGGTATCTATCCATTAATATGCTGTCATCTGCATACCCATAGATACCGGGCTTGAGCAGATCATTGATGTGCAACAGGAATGAAGTAGCGGACAGAACGGGTCCTTGAGGAACTCCGACATTGGTAGCCATCGATTGCGACGAACAACCATCGACGACAACTCGGAGAAACCGTTCGCTCAGAAAATCCTTTATCCAAACGGTAAGACCAGAGGAAATATCATACGCTGGAAGTTTGCTTGACAGGCTAGAGTACCAGACCCTGTCGAAAGCCTTCGAGACATCGAGGAAGAGGGAGCGCCTCCCCATTTTTCTCGAGGGCCTCGCCCTACAAGTGAATGGCATACGCTAGAAGGTCTCCAGTCGACCGGTTTCGGCGAAATCCGTACTGTCGGTTGCCGAGGAAATCGTTTTGTTCTAGGTATGCAATGAGACGCGAATTCAATATACGTTCCATAATCATACAGAGTATAGAGGTAATTCAAATCAGTCGATAGTTATTACGGTCAGCACGACTACCTTTCTTAGCTACGGGTTGTACGTTGGCAAGTTTCCAGGATTTAGGCACAATCCCAGTCTTGAGAGAGAGGCGGAACAGACGTTTCAACACAGGAGACAACACAGGTGCATATTGTCTTTATTACAATCCGTGGAATTCCATCAGGACAACTGGCTTTTTTCACGTCTAGACACCGCAAGGTTTTGAGAACCTCTTTGTTTGTTATGCTGATCTCGGGCATGGAGATACCGCAGTGAGATAAAGCTGGTGGCATATTATTGCAAGCATCTAGACGCGAGTTTTCGGCAAACAGAGACGCGAACAGGTCCGCCTTCTCTTTAGCCTTATGCGCCAGAGTACCATCTGGTTTTACCAATGAAGGCAGTGTGGGTTGATAGAAGTTAGTCTCAACCGCTTTGGCAAGAGACCAAAAAGCTCTACTGCCAGATGGTTGGTCCGAGAGTGTTGCGCCGATGTGTTGGATGCGGTTAAGATTCACCTTCTGTAATGCCTTTTTGTAGAACTTGACAGCGAGGTTAAAGGCTTTCTTCTTCGAACTGACATCCGGAGCTTTACGGTCTCGAGCATCAACCCAAAATAAATACGCCGAATGTTTGCGCTTCGCAGCCGGCGTTAAGTCAAGGGCGAGCTTTGCCACCGACGGGGACGTCAGAAAAAGGAATGAAGTAATCCATCGCTTGACGTACCACATCGGTTTTAGCGTCTACGCAGCTCGACGGATCTTCAGGAGAAAATCAGACCTCACGCCAAGGATAAGATGCAAAGAATTGTCGCATCTCAACCCAATCTGCTGACCTGTAATGCCAGACTCGCCGGACACCGTGGGTATCGAGTTCAGGAGGGGAGTATGACGACACAGATTTCACCAGATAGTAATCAGAAGTAGCCAATGGAGTCGAGACCTGCATGTCATATCTGTCTGGACCGGTTGTCAGCAGAAGGTCCAGGCAATTGGCTATATGACCGTCGACATCAGGCACCCAAGTCGCTTGCTTTACCAATTGGGAGAGACCAAGCGACATGACAATATTTCATGTTGCTCTTCCAGCATGGTCGGTTCTCTGTTATGGGAACAGCCAGTCCTGATGACACGAGTTAAAGTCCCCCAGAAAGACTAGTTGAGCCGTAAGGTGTCGATGAAGGGCCTCATTAGATGCCATATTGAGGTGTTTAAGTAACCGAGTTGTCTCGTGGTCACCGCTGTGCAATCGGTAGACACAGGAATACAGGATCTTGTCGATTCCTGTATCTACCAAAATCCAAATTATAGAGAATGTGAGGTCTTCAAGGTGACAAAGACGCTGACAGCAGACGTTATTACGGGCGTACACACAAATTCGGCACGAAGCTGGAAATTGTACTTGATTGTGTAACCTGGATAATCTAGGTACGCTACGTTGGATGGACATCCAATCTGCGTCTCCGTCAGGAAGAGCAAGTGCGGCTGCGCAGTCTCTAGATGGTGATGAACTGAAGAGAGATTAGAGTGCAAACCCTGTATATTTGTGAAGTGCACTTTAAGTGAGAGGACGTGCAGCCGCTGTGGAAAAGACTTTATCCTCTTTCTTCTCATTATTTAGTTAATGGACGGGGTGAATAGGATGGGGAATAGCAATTAAACAAGGCGACAAGGCGCGATAGAGTCAGTGTCGCGGGGTCATTGGGGCCTTAGCTTGGAGACTGCGGGGATGCCCGAACCCCCCCGGAGATCGCCATCAGGTCCCCTCTTCAAGTCGCCAACCGGGATGACAGGGCCACCCCGGAATTTTTCGCAATTGACGGGCAGCCTTTTGTGGGTGGCTGTCCCACTACTTGGGTCCCCTTTTGACTACGGTCGGCCAGCGGTGCACCGTGCTTCCCGCTATTCTCCAGAGCTAAGCTCCTGGCGCAACAAACAAACCAACTCATCACAGACGGTCACACTAACGCAACGCAACTGTTCAGGCCCATTCCCCATTCGGCTTCATCAGACATCATGCCGGAACACGAAGAATCGCTTGGCGGCCTGCTTTATCTGATGGGTGGTAATCAAAGCCGGCAGCTGATGTTATAGCCTACTACCAGAAGTCTCCTTTTAGTCGCCTCTTATGACAGGCAGGAGATACCATAGCCCTATTCTGTTCCCGAGCTACAGGGACAGATTTGTTTTGTCTTGTTCAAACATAAATTACTGAAATGTTTTTACGTATAAGTATTAATAACCATTGAATTTCTTTGGTGACATATACTCGTATACTACTTATGACATTTTGTTAAAAAATGTCGAGTGCTTGGTTTAAGAATATCTGACACGTCGGATGCATTCCTTGTGACCGCCAAACGAATCACCGTTCCGTTAAGTCGGAGGAGGGGGGACGGGACTTATTATCTGCTTTTTTTTATTGAACAAAATTAAACATAATGGTACAAACGACGAGATTAATGCATTGTCTTCAAATGAACCTTAGGATTAAAAAGTCATACAAGAAGCGCAGTTTGAAATAATATAATGATGTTTAAATAAACTAATATTATGTGTAGTTGACGGTCAGTGGATAGCCTATTTAAAACGCAGTCTTTTTTTATTTTTTATTATTTTATGACCGAAGTATTAGCCATAGCATAATCTAGTAATTATAATAATAATTAATTTTATGGTATTAGCAAACAATGATATTGAATCGTGACTCGCCTACAGTGATT
Organism: Megathymus violae; assembly: GCA_003671415.1. NCBI lineage: Eukaryota > Metazoa > Arthropoda > Insecta > Lepidoptera > Hesperiidae > Megathymus > Megathymus violae. Next base: position 2,301,699 of record PDGT01000004.1, on the reverse strand, counting down.
AGGTATCAGAGCTGTGTATGCCGAGGTTGGTACGGTTCCAGTTGATGCAAATAGGCAAGAAATACCAATCACTTTAAAATATTGCTGTTGTAAGTGAAGGAAAACATTTTTTTTTGTGTTTATGACTGTAGTAAGTACATAGATTATAACTGTCCTGTAGCTAGAGAATAATGGAATAGGTAGAACATCGATACAAAAAGTTTCTCCTTCGATGAAAACTAGCCGAGCGGATTATTTTTTACCTCCACTAATCTGCACTATAATAGAAAGGTAGAGAACACATAAGGCTTTCCGCCATAATTCTTATTTACACTTCTATTTCGAAGATATGTTATCTAAACTATATTATAAACTTCATTCGTACTAAGAACTTCAACTCCATTCCGTACTTACGATTCTTTAAAAATTGGGATTTATTTAATTTGAATGGAGATAGAATTCTGTTACTCACGTTTACACTATTAAATTATCATCATTTTTGTACATTTGTACACATTCTCCAGTTTTTTTTTATATGTATGACTTGTTAATGAACAATTTTTTGCGTCATTCAAGTTTAAGCACGTAATTATTATCACAGCACTTGGATTTACTACGTATTAGCTCCAAGGTATTTGTATATTCGAACTCGCTCTAGATCTTTACCTCCAATTTGAATCCTAGGGTTGAGATCCTTGTTCCCTGATGCCGCCAGAAACTTGGTCTTGTTTATATTTATGCTCAATCCCGCTTTAAAACTGCACTCGCTGACCCTGTCAACCAATATTTGTAGGTCTTTTTCTGACGAGGCTATCAGTACGGTTAAAAATATTAATAACACTTAATCCTAGAAGGAGGGTTGTAGTCAGCCAGACAGGCAAATAACACTACCACACAGATTTTAATATTACACTTGTGTGATTAAAGAGACGGCAATGCGGACAAAATTTGATATCTGAGACAAAGTCCAGCGTTTACGTAAAATCGTTTCCTCCGCGTGAATATGACTTTTTGCATATTGAAATATCTGTAAATCCCGGCAAAGTAAAAAGACTAAATTATGCCTTTCTTTTAGTTTCATTATTACCTAATTCTGTACATACTAATATTATAAAGAGAGAGTAAGAATTTTGTGAGTTTGTGTATAATGTATGTGGAGAGAAAATCCCTTACCACGTGGCGTGGTATTAGAAAAAATATTGAACAATTTGAAAGGTCCATTATTTTTGATGGTATAAATTAATAATTATAGGCAGTCCATTATGTAGACAGAACTTACTTTAGGAAGAGTCACTGATTATTATTCGTAATAGTTTTAGTTATAAGGAACGTAAAGACAAAGTATCTCTCTCTATGAAACATATTATAGAGCTTTCTATAGAGTTTGAAAGGATTGTTATTGTATGTGTATACTGACAACTCTTTTTTTCGAGGGTGAACCTTCAAAAGGTAGCCAATGCCCTGAGAGCGACGCAGGGTTATACATATGTGTTTTTACCGCATTGAAACCTCGCCGGTGAATTTAAATTTGAATCTGCTACGGTCGATTTTCAAAAGGTTTTGGGTAAAAAAAAATAAGAAAGTAGGCAGTTGTATGTGGAGACTTCAACATTAATATCTTAGTACCAACTTCTTAATCGGTAAGGTTCATTAATTAATTAAGATCATATAATTTACGTAATGTTGTTAAGTAATCAATAGTAAATTG
>PDGT01000004.1:2161459-2299381 GCA_003671415.1 Megathymus violae | reverse complement strand
GCATTAGCGCTTCCTGTCCTATCCGACGCACCCGTAGGATCCCGTCCAACGTTGGGTTCTCACCAAGAGCCCTCCTACCCGAGACGTATGAGTAGGTCTCGGCAAGAACCTCCGCCAATCGAATAGTGTCTAATATTACAGTCTGTGGGCGGTTTTAACTATTGATTATCGAGTTACATGAAGTGGCGAAACCCGACCGCCTTTGTACATAATATAACCGCTCGTTTTCTTTGTGTTTTTGACGCTACACATGTCATGCGATAATGATATCAACATCGACCTAAACAATATACACCTACACAAAATAAATACGTATGGTATTTCCTTTGGCCGTATCGTTTGGATAAAAGACTTTCTGAGTGAACGGTTTCTCCGTGTTGTCGTCGATGGTTGTTCGTCACAATTGATGGCTACTAACGCCCAAGTTTCTCAGGGGTCCATTCTATCCGCTATTCTATTCCTGCTGCACATCAATGATCTGTTCAAGCCCGGTATCTATGGGTATGCAGATGATAGCACAGTAGTGGAGAGATACGTTCCGAAACCCCGGGCCAGCAGAGACGAAATGCAGTCCGAAAGAGAGACCATGGTGGAACGTAAGAGTCTCACACTTCGGGTAGTATCCGAATGGGGCAATGTCAATCTTCTGAGATTCAACGCAACGAAGTTTCGTCGAACCTCAACTTTGGTCTGTTCATCGAGTCTAAGGCTAAAGCGACTGCAAGAAATCCTTGCGAAGGTTAGGCGGTACTTCACACCGAATCAGCTTTTAACCCTGTATAAAGCTCAGGTTCGACCATGTGTGGAGTACTGTTGTCACATTTGGGCTGGTGCTCCTAAAAGTCATCTATCTGCGTTGGACTCGATGGCGTGCAAAGAGGCTCATTGGTGATCCAGATCTGGTTGAAACCAATATGCAAAGCTTTGAGCACAGGCGCAAGGTTGCCAGCCTCTTAGTCTTCTATAGGGTACATTTTGGAGAGTGTGCACAGGAATTGTTCCAATCAATTCCACCATCGCCGTTCCTCCATCGGACAACTCGACGTAGAGCAGGTATCCACCCTTACGTAGTGAACCTACCACCTGCACGGACGACGCGGTTTGCGTCCTCATTTATTATGCGCACTGCAAAGGACTGGAATAACCTGCCCGCGTTGGTGTTCCCGGTTACATACGATGTGGGAGTCTTCAAGAGGAGAATGAATAGGCTATTATAAGTTAGTGCGTCTACCATCTTACACTTCATCACCACTTACCATCAAGTGGGATTGTTGTCAAGCATTAATTTATTTTATGTAAAAAAAAATACAAAGCATTAGCTACCGTAACATGTTGTTTTACGAAAAAAATATTTTATAATAATGTAGATAAATTACCGATAAATAAAATTCGTATATTATCTATAATATTAAATTAAAAAAGGTCTATTATGAACTGGAATATGCTTATACTATTTATGTACTCATAAACATATCTCCAATGATTTTGAAGTTACAGGTTCCTGTCTTCTTGAAATTTGTGTCCAAGCGATCCCATTTAAAATAATTTATTTAAAACTATACTAAATGCGCTTATAGCCATCAGATTAAAAATTTTGTGGCATAAAGTGCATTTCGTGGACTTCACATTCATGGTCAATTAGGATCTTATGACGAATTGCGCTGTGATCTTAGCATATACAAATATGATATCAATATATCTTAAATGAAAAACTAGATTGGAAAAGATACTGATCAACATCTCATGTTGTCTTGGTCCAAAATCACTATTATCATCGTCATCATCGCAGAAATGTTCCGTTTTTAATTAAGTACGTGTATCCTCATAAAATAAGGTTTGAAGTTGTATTCCTCTACGCTTAGAGTGACATTAAAACCCACTGTATAAATATAAAGAGAGTGAATTAGTAATGACTTATCAATAAATAGTTATACTAATCAGTAATGCCCCTTACATCTGTTTATTGATTTACCAATTGTGTACTAGATGGCGCTGAATTATACTTTGTATGAATCCACTAGTAGAAGTCTGCAGAAAGTACCTATAGTAGAACTCAAGTCAAACTTTTAGCTATTATCAGTCAACTATTCGCAGTATCAAAATTTCACCACAGTAAAACTTATGTGATGAGTATTTCTTTGGATTCTTTTATTAAAATTAAAAATATCTTAGTACAAATTATTTCACATGTTACAAATTTATGTGTAAAATTGACCAGCTGAAGTATTTGAGATATTGTAATTCCTCCCTTTACAAAAATTAAAAATCTAGAGTCCCTGATGTATACCCTAAAAATAACAAGTGCAATACTAATGATAGTAAATATCTTATTAGTAGGTACAAATTATTTCACGTGTTACAAATTTATGTGTAAAATTGACCAGCTGAAGTATTTATGATATCGTAATTCCGCTATACAGCAAATGACATACTCGTAGCAGACGTAAGAAATGAGAAGCTCAGTAGTGCCCCATATGAAATCTAAAGTTCATCCGAACTATTATTGATACTCAATAGTTATTGATCATTATTTATTATTATCATTATCATCCGAAATGCTTATAAAAATATTCAATATCTAATTCTCATTTCATATTAAACTATGGGCCCGTTCCGACTTCGTTTGGGTTGAACAATATTATTTACATATATACATGATATATATAGCCTATACTCATCCGAAATAATGTATCTTTGAAGTGGTAACGAAATTATTTTCCGCATACACACAAACTCACAAAATTCACACTCTCTCCGTATAATAATATAGTACAGATTAGTAATATATTTTAGGCTTAAAGTAATCTGGCAATCGAATGCCTTAACGCCAAAATATTTTACTCAACATTAAATAAAACAGATGATTGAGACGAAACTATTTGATTTAGAAACATTTTACAACTTTTTTCTCCACAAGTAATTTTAATTGAGAGTGACAGGTTTTTTTTAAAAACCATATTATAGTATTTTATATTATTCTTACTATTATTACTACGTAATGCAAAAGTACTCGAAACATTGCAATGGATAGAACGGGATAATTAACGGGATCAAAGTTTATTAAATGCTCAATAAAATGAGTATGTCGTACCTGGATAAGAATTTATGGCAAGCGTTCTACGATATAGTATATGGAGATGTGATTTCATTGCAATTCGATTATAACATTACAAGTAGCCAGATACCTATTGTTAGCAAAGTTTAAGGCAATATTTGTTGACACAAAGGGAGGGTAAGTTGCAATTTGTGTATGAAATTTTCATTTATTAAATTCATAGTATGAATTGAATTGAATTGAGCATAAGTAAATTTATTGATACGTAACAATCAAATTAGTCTGCAATGGTATAGTGTGTTTATTTTGTCAATGATACCTATGTTTCAAAAGTTTCATCTTAACATATTTACCAAAGTAGGTTCCTAAAAGCCTACCGCTACCAATTAAACTCCGGTATGATTATTTTTTTATACGATGATTCAATTAGACACATCAATTAATTGTGTAAAATCGATCTTTTAAATTATTGCTAAACCAATGTTATGCTATGCAAAGGTTATAAATATTTTTATACGCTTTATATTCGTTTGACTTGTATGTATGTATCCATCTATGTATGTATGAATGTAAAGGAATCTTTGAATTACTTTTTCATCAATTTCAAAATATCCAAATCGTTTAAAATTTTGCATACTTTATTGCATATTTTACATGGGATCACGTCGCTTTGCTGCTGGACAGGCATAGCTAGGTGTTGCTATCAGCCGTGTAAAATCATTAGGTGCTCTACAAATAGAAAAGCACCAAGTTAACCGGTAGAGTCCCATGTAATGGTGACGCGTAAGATGAAATGATAAGATTACAAGAACGTATATAAATTGAATCAGAATTATTTATCACTTATAAAATGTAAAAGTTTCAAGTGTCCTTATACTATTTAACTTCAATTTAATTTTAAGACTAAAAAACAAAATATAGTTAAAAAAACTAAAAACATGCTTTCGTAGAAATATGAACTAAATAATAAAAAATTCATTACAGTTCAAGAAAACGAAAATAATACGCTTTCGTAGCGAATGAACTAAAAAATTGAAAATAATGTTAAAATATACAGTTTGTGATCAAGAGAAAGAGAAAGAAAAAGAGAGGGAATTTCCTTTAACTCTGTCTACTATATTTTTTTGAAGGTATTTCAAATAAAATAACGTAACTAACAGAAAAGTTAGCTTTAATATAAAAAAAGCGTGAGGTTCTTTCAATAGCTGCTATCCAGAACCTCTGGAAAAAAAAGGTTTAAATAAGATATTTTTTAATTAATTTTTCGCAACAGCAGTAAAGTAACGCCATCTCTGTTCCTACAGCAGAAACATCATATAATGCTTCCATAACCAGTGAAGAGTTTGACGATTTTTTGGTTTAACGAAATTGTGGAGTTAGTAGTTATGGAATTACCGATTTAGCAGATATTTTAATGATGGGTGGAATAACTCTTAGTTTACACGTTATAGATGCACATTTATTTTATTTTACACATTTCAAGTAAAAAAAAAAACTTATAGAATAACATATCCTTCTATTTGTCACACTCGATTTTATCGGGATGTTTTGGACGACTTCCGTGAAAATTAAAATTTTATATGGATATAAAGATAACTGACCTGATGATGGACGTATAACTTAAATTTTATCCTGAAGAATCAATAGAGTTATTACGTAGGTAGAGCTGTCTTGGTTTCGGTATTAATATTAATTTAGAGACTAATAACACCAGAAAAAGTAAACAAACTTCAACAAAAATCCCTAATTCAAATTTATTTCAAATGAAAGCTACTGAATTTCAAATTTCGTTTTTGCGTCATATGGTTTTACCCTGACATCATTCAGTTCACGATTATGGAAATATTAAAATTATGCAATATTCGAGTAAGTTCTGCCTTAGTACAAACATATACATATAGATACGTATATTATGTAGCGCTACGCCAACGACAGTGGGTACATAGCGCGCTAATTTTGTAATGTCACAAATCAAATTCGCAGCTAATTTCGCAATGATATAATAATAATTGTAAGTATTATAGATGTTTAAACTATTTGTGGTAAAGGAGAAAATTGTATTATATATATTATGATATTCTTTGTACTGACTTTTCTTATGCATGAAAACGAAAATAATATTATAATTATTTAGGTATTTTTTTGCCATCATTTAGCACACCAAATATTATGTCTCTAACAGAGAATTCTTTATAGGATAAAATAAACCATAGCTTGACCATTGTTATTCATAGAGATGACAGTTCTTTGAGCAACAGTTACGGTATTAGTGTTGCAAGGTTGCAAGTAAACAAAAAATAACTATTGTAAATATCGATTATGTAATTTAAAAATCATTTTTTTTTCGATTGCAATGGATCATAATACCACCGAATCAATTTTAGGTCATGCTATTGAATTTATGAAGTTAAAATAATTTAATAAACATTTATCATAAAAACGTACCTAATTTAATTTTTATAGTAAATAATTTTATTGTAGCCTACTTTAATATTGTAATATTTAAATGTATTTTTAACTGTGTACTGAAAATTACAATGCCTCCTCGTAGTGGTCTTGGGGTATAAACACAACACTGTTTATATGTTATCTGTTATGTTGTCGTTGACTTGTTTATGGATCTGTTATATAAATTCGATACCCTTTACTCTTAAATTGCCTCCCTAAAAGATTACAAGAAATCAATGCAAAATAACTGATAAATATATTATTTGTTCTGCTTCGGCATCCGGAATCCATCTTGAGTTAAGCAGCCGTCTTTTAGCATTTTTTCCCGGCCGGTATTCCTTGATGAATGAATCGTTTGCTGTTTAATTTAAAGATAAGTGATTGCAAAACGCTCTGAAAATTACTGATATAAGTCAGGCTAGTTTACACTAGACACATTACTGCTAGACAAATTCTCACCAAACGAAATGACCGTGTTTTAAGGTTTCATTTTCATTCTGGTCATTATCGTCGATCAGCGTCGTTATTTTACGTGCTGTGACTTATTACAGTTCCATTTATTTACACGTAATAGGTAACGGTAGTAGTGAGATTTATTGCCAGGTGTAGCGAATTTAGCATGAGCACATTGAAGAAAAGTATGTTCACAGTAGTTGAGACTAGTAGTCGCTAAATTTTTGTTAAGTTTTAGTTTCTATGTGAATTTTTAAGTACCCTCATAATAGTGGTAGAAACGCTTGAAGGTAATTGAGCATAACGAGATAGATGAGGCTGCTGAGCCTATTGATAATATATGGGCTTAGTGGTGCTCGATGAAGGCACATTGGCGGATTGTTTGGCTAAGCTCGCGTTGTAGCTTGAGTGAGGCTTAACGTTGTGTGTTAGAACCGAACAAAGTCATGATAGTGTTTAAGAGATTAAATTTTTTTTAAGATAGTTTAATCTCGGTAGCGCACCTCCAGTCATTTTTCCCTTTACTCATTAATTGTTACGTACAGTATTGTTATGGTGTGTATATACTGGTCAACAGTTTGAATCATTTATTCACGAATGCCTGATGTTCTTTCCTATGATGTACGATAAAGTGATATTATATGAAATAATAGCCGCATCCTAACGTTAATCAGGATAGGTCAAATAGAAACTCTGACATTACGGTTACTTTTCGTTTGTTACAGAAGCATCATACAGTGATCAGTGACGTGTCAAGACCTATTAAAGATAGCCATGACTCAGAAGCGTCAGAGAAACATCAAGCGTTTGTTTGTAATGACATTCGAGTTTTGTCTGTGCAAAGTATAAAAGACGGAAACACGTTTCACTAGCATCGGGTTTAGCTCTCGTAGCGTAAACAGCCACGTAATCAGGAAGTTATAAGGAAGTTTAGTAGTTGGTAATGAAGCTCAAGGAAGGTAAAATCACGCCAATGGTCAAGTTGAAAACTGATGGCCACAATTAAAGGTAAAATTGTAAAATTTAATGTTGATTATGTTTTGTTAAGAAATAAAGAATGCATCCTAAGAGGGTTAAGGCCGTTGAAGGTTGTTGAATTATTTTATGGTGACAAATATATTACCAAATCTTTACCTGTCAACCGTATTTACGAGTACGCCCACGATAGAAGTTTGCCCAAATGTGAAGTTCCTTTACGAGTTGATAATAATGATGACGAGAATGTTGGCGAAGGTATTAGCAAGTAAAACAAATTGAATACACACATTGATTAGACGTACCTAAAAAAATCAGATGTATAATTTCCAAATTTTTAAGAGTGGTTGCATTACTGAATTTTATATTAAACTGAGGGACTGAAAAGTTACTACTTTGCAGCATGTAGCAGATGGCAGCTGAATGTGGTACGGTCAAGCAATTTTTATGTGATGTTGATGAATTATAAAATTACCAGAAGTTGAGGTAGCTGGAACTCGGGACTCGGTATAATAGTACTAGTCCGGGAGTACGCGGTAGACAGGCAACTTTACTTTGTTCAAATTATAAATTATTCGACGACGAATATGACTGATAAATGCTGTCCACGCCGAAAAATAGGCATATAAAACCAATATGAAAAACAAAAATTGGTAATACTCTAAGTATAAATCCCAAATTGAATATTCTTTTGATTAAATTTTTTCGGTCGGTAATTTGTGTACCAAAATTATTTAATTTTTATTTATAATTCAGTGTAGACACCATAACATAAAATAATGAAAGGTTTTTACTTCAAGAATTGGTGGTTTGTTAGAACATTCCATTCTATTTCAACAAACCTACCAGAGTGTCTTCCCGTTTTTCATTATCCGAGAAGAGTTGGAGCCACAATATTCTTAAATCTTTGTAACACGACAGAGGAGAAAGATATACCCGTAAGTCGGCAATCAAGTGTCTTAAGCAAAATAGGACCACATATACACTTAATATATAGAAATAGTATAGGATAGTGTCATGCATATGCGCATTGCTATACTACTCATATGCGTCATATTGTTATATATGAACAGTTGAGGTACCTACCACGTGTTTTATACTCAATATGTATACAAGTAGTGTATTATTGATTCGATTAAAAATCATGCATTATTATTACTTTATGAGAAGAAGATTAAGAGAAAAAATGGAAAGTAAATGAGATAGGTATATATTACGGACGTTTTTGTGAGTTTTTGAAACGATTTTTTTTTTTATAATATTTATCTTTTTATGTATCTCTTAATGTTTAGCCAGCATAAGTCATGTAAACTAACAAAAAACGATTTTTGATGGCTTTATTATAATGCTCTGAAATTTCACAAAACTGAATGAAAATTTTGAAAAAAAAGCCTGTCTTTTCCGAGGGCTTAAACTATCTCGATATCAAATTTCATCAAAATCGACTTAGCGGTTTAGCCGTGAAAACGCTACACACACACTACTTTCGCATGTATAATGTTAACATGAATTATGTTTTGAGATTTTTTACGTTTATGTTTAATTTTATTATATCAATAAGGTTATTATTTTCATGAAGGTATGTTTAAACTACGAATATAAAAAATCAGTAATACCATTAAGTAATCCATATCTGCGTGAAACAATTATAGTTTATTAACCAGTTTCGGTCTTCTCACGTGTACGATGCTTTTTCTTAGTATCTCTATATGTAAGACAGAGATGGTCGGTATTGCTGGCATCATGAATAGACATCTGCGCAAGCGAATAATTAGTAGGTATTTCGAGCAGAGTGACGTTTTCATAAAATCCACTGTTTTAAAAACAATTACAAATAAAGAGAGACACTAGTCTCCAGCAAGGTTGAAACGCAAGTGAATCCGGCAATAGTACTTGACCCTTAGTTGGCTTCGTTGTTGAACGAGTTCAGCGACTGCGACTGCGAGTCAAGCGACGATGCTGTCATCACTTTGCTTACGAGCCACGTTCAGTTTCGCAATCGTATTCATGACTACTCGTATCTCCGAAGCGTATCTAACATTTAAACGGTAACTACACACAATTTCAAAGAAAGACTCCAATCTCTCCCCAATTAACCCGTACAACTAAACGCTAACAGTGCATTCAATCAATTCATGCCGAATCAGAGTAAAGATGCACTCACTTTAAAGTTTAGGCAAACTTAAAACGTATCTTACTAGTTTATTATAATAAATAAGTGTTATTCTTCATTCTTCATTTACATCATTTTAACAGGTGACCCCGGCTTAAATTCCTACGTGTCGTTGCCCGTATCCTAATCCATACGTAGGAAATTTATACCAATTTTGATAGAAAAGTGAAGCTTTTAACATCACAAGTAGAGCTTCCGTTGCAATATTGATTAATAATATATTTTCAATTCTCTTGTCCATAAATCCTACACCGCCTACACGCGAAAATACATTAACGATTCAGACATCGGATACTTAAATGAATCAAATATACTTATGTTTCTATAAATACTTAGTATTCTGATACTTAGGGTCCTTGCATTAAGATTTTTATAAGATATAAAACAGAAACTCGAATTGCAATTGAACTGAAACCTATTGTGACCTAAACCATGAATAATGCGTGATTTCCAGCTCATTTCTCTACCTCAGTAGCTTGGAGTAATGCTGATTTGGATTCCTTGTGTACATGGATTTATAAGGTTTCGATGTAAAAGGCGGCATTCACTGTTGTTATAGGTGCCGATGTTAGAAGCCCTAACATGCGACATACGAGATCTTGCACGCAACTAAGAAACTTCATACATGTTGTCTGGTTCCCAGAATTACTGCAAAAAATGTCACTTGAAGAAAACTAAAGTAGAAATTAAGTCGAGGGAACGCTTGACTCTGCGGGAGATCTGTTTAATCATAGAATTGATCAAGTATATCCATTAACTTCTACTTGAAAATAAAGCGTGTTCATAGTCGGACAGATTACAAAATATACAGCAACGAACTTAGTGGTCAACCGAGACCACGCGATAACTATCCCGTAAAATGTTTAATTTGTTGACGGCACCTTCTTATATTTTCTACATCAACCTTATAAGAATGTCTATCCTTGAAATTAATATGCCAATAATCTTGTTCCGAAATATATGCCCTCATATATAATGCAACGGAAACATTAAAAGTGAAAAATTTACATCAAAAGTTACCGAGTAATGTAAGAAAACAGTCAAAGTGTGCTGATGCTATACGCCGAAAAGATTGTTTCGTTAATATATTGTTTTTCCATATAATATTTATATAGTAGTTTAGATGTGACAAGACAACAGAACAAAAACAACAGAAATATATTCCAAGGCTAAAGGTAAAGTACATATCAATTAAGCGACAGTTATGTCAGTCAAAATCAAACGTTGGTGAAAACATTGACGGATGTGTTTGTGTTTGTCTTCGTACTACATGGGAGTAAGATTCCGAAATGCTTTAAGACATTACTTGATAAAACAACGTATGCGGATCCCGCAAATGTGACTATGAGATTTAGGTGTGCAAAACCAAAATCAATAAAACAAAGTATTAATATACTGAGTGTTAAGAAAGCTCCAGGAGTAGACGGGATAAGAGCCGTCGACGTAAAAAGGTTATGTGATAAACTCAAAATAACTATCGCTAATCTTATAAACACAAGCATAGCCACCCTTGCTGAAAAAAGGCATTGTTAGACCTATCCATAAAAAAGGTAGCCGGACGGATTATGATAACTACAGACCTATAACGATTTTATCTACCATCGATAAAATAGTGGAAAAATGTATAAGCACCCAAATACAACAGTTTTATAATAATAATGGCATACTAAAGAGTAATCAATACGGATTCCAACCAGGTAGAAACACCTCACAACTTCTGTCTGCGTTTACCGACAGTATTTACAACCACTTAGACAAGAAAGAGCATATCTTGGTGGTTTTTATAGACTATAGTAGGGCATTTGACATGCTTCGACATGAAAAATTACTACAAAGCCTGAATGATAGTGGAGTTAGAGGTAAGCTACTAACATGGTGTGCAAATTATCTACAAGATAGATCCTACCGAGTAAGGGTCAGTAATGCTGAAAGTTTTTCAGTTTCGGTAACCGAAGGCACTGCTCAAGGTTCCGTGTTAGGTCCTTTGTACTATCTCACGTATGTTAATAACCTATCCAATGCAATAAAACAGTGTGAGATTTATCAATTTACAGATGATACCTGCTTAGTTGCTTCAGGACGTAATATAGAAGAAGCCCTTTCGCGACTCCAAAGTGACTTTGACATACTGGCGAAATGGTCTCACGATGTCGGACTGTTACTTAATGCTAATAAAACTAAATTATTGTATATTAGCACTAGTCAAAATAGAAGCAATTTAAAACTAAAATTAATAACACATAACCATCAATGCCTTCATTAAAACCACAATAATAATCCTAAACCCTGTAACTGTGACGTAATAGAGCAAGTAAATAAACACACATACCTTGGACTTGTAATCGACGATCGGCTGAATTGGAAGGAGCACATAAACCACTTATGTAACAAATTAAGAGCGATCCTAGCCAAATTTTCCCTAATAACACACAAAATACCCTATAAAACACTTCTTTTGCTCTATAAATCGCTAGCCGAATCTATCATATCCTATGGATTATCAAGTTATGGAAGAACGTTTAGAACACACCTAGACAAAATATTTTCACTACAACTACGCATATTGAAAGTAATAGTTCCTAAAAAAACAAAAATTGCCTGTAAAGAAGATTACCGCAAGCTCTTCGCATTTTGTGAAATCATACCTATTCACGAAAAAATTGAATTAACCTTATTAACTCAACATTATTTCACTGATTATTTTCCAAAATTCCATAAACCGTATTCAGCACGTAGATTTGACGACCAGAAACTCCAACTACCTCCATATAATAACCTCTACGGCAAAAGACATTTGAATTATATGATACCTTATCTAATCAACCAAATACCTAAGTGTATTAGACAAAAAATAACACACAAAAACATAAAATACAAACTAAAGCAATATTATCTACAATTAACAATACAGAAATACACATAATACATAATAATAAAAAATAAAAATAAAAAAAAATAAATTACATACAAATAAATCATGATGTATATATAAAGTAATAAGCGGCAAAACGAACACCGATTTATTTTATTTTGCTTTAACGTACCTTCACTTTCGTAAAATTTGTGATTTACCATCTTTTTGTACGTAAGTTATGTTGTTTATGAAATGTATACTTTTCGTTAGTATAAGTGTATAAACATTGATTTATGTAATGTAATAAAACATAGTCGACGGCACATGGTGTACGGTAAAACTCTAAGGAGTTTATGTTTACACCCTCTCCGATAATAATGTTGTTGTAATGCTTGTATAGCATATAAAAAATAATATAATTTGATACATATTTATATTAACTATGCCTGACTATAATACGCGCTGCGTTGCAAAACTTAAAGCGGTAAAATATTGTCAATATAGAATTTCAAGCCCAGCATTTTACTTTTGCAGAAGCAAAGTCTTTGCTAAGCACATTGCCAACTAATGCTGTTAGAACTAAACACTGTACTTCCAAGGCATGCGAGGGATATCCGTTGCAATTTTGCACAACGGCTCAGACAGCTATCTAAAATATGAATCACGGCTTTTTTGAGAATTTCTGACACCATAATGTAGTACAATATATTTAATTTGCTTTTGATCTTTCCATATTAGTTTATTGTTTAATTGAGCGACATTGCAATTTTAACTATTTTAGACACTTACTGTTTAAAATAAGGTATTGTGTCATTGTAGTTATGTATGTAAAAGTTACAACCTGATAAAAATACAAAAAATATAATCCTTTGCAAAAGTTAAAGTTGTGTAAAAAATAATATCCAAATCTAATTAGTTAGAGACATATCTTATAAGAAAGTTAAAATATTCTGCGACTTTCTTTACTTTGTATAAATGAAATTTATAGGCTTCAAGGACCTCGAAAACAGTTGGAAAAGTAAATGCAGTCCTAAGGGTGACTCTAAATGGGACATGAAGAAGTTGTTGATACTACTGTGTTAATTTACTTTTATATATCTATGTAATATATAAATTTTCTCATGTCACAATTTTAGTTACCATACTCCTCCGAAACGGCTTGACCGATTTTGATGAAATTTTATATGTATATTCAGTAGGTCTGAGAATAGGTTGTTATTTATTTTTTATACTCCTAAGTGATAAGGGTGGTCCACTCAATTTTTTATTTTTATTTTTTGGATATTTTTTTAATTTTTTTATGATGTGGCATTAAAAAATAGATACAACTCTAAATTTTCTTCGTTCTACCATCAACCCCTATTTTTTAATAGCAATATTAGTAATTCAATAATTGTCAACCCAGGTCGATAACTGTTTGATCAGTTATCCCCGCCAGGCGTCTACTGGTGTCACTTCTGACCCAGTAAACAGCACGGAGTAGGGATGAGATCTCTTTTTTCACTACCTACAGTTTTCGGCCATTATTATTATTGGTTGTGCGTCAATCCTAATAGTGACATTTACAATTATCATTTTACTATTTCAGTGTTATTTTCAAATAAATGTATCATTAATTCATATCACACCATATTTTTCACACGGACAATTATACATGGCATGCTCTCGAGTGGGCAAACCATCCAGTTTGTGTTAGCTAAAGATGGGATAGCAAAAAATATTGTACACTCTATTGCGTTAAGGGATTGATATTGTTTTTTAGTAAAATTATTATAATTAGCAATATCTATAATTAATAATTTATATGCAAAACAATGTTTGCCGGGTCAGCTAGTATATATATATATGAGAATATGTTTTGTTAAGATTAAAATGTCAGGTTTCAACTATAATATAGATTTATTTTAATACCTATGGGCTGTCGATATGTATAAATAAGACATAATCAACAACAACAAACAATATAAACATAATATCAGATTTTTATATCTCGTATCAAAACAAAATTAAGTAGAAGAGTACGTGGAAAATATCATAGCTAGAAACTTAGTAGATTGTTATTAATTATTATATTCTGTAATGCATGCGGAATGGTCTTTAATGCATTATGCGTTATGTCGTCATCTAGTCGCTACGTCGTGGAACGCCAGTAGTCACATACCTATATACATATAAATCTTTGGCTAGTCACGGTCTGAAACAATTCCGTGAGAGCCGTCACAATGCTCTCAAATTACCAACTACTGCTAGGTTAACTTCCAATAACGGGAAATTACTATTTCTACCGAATACCTCCCAACAGTATCGTAGTAGTTGTGGAATAACTAGGTTTTGTCGACAAAAAGTGACAAATAAACAAGACTGCATAGTACACTCCGATAAAGGTGACATACAGTATGACCGCATAATATCTACCTCAGTTCAATGACACGGCCGACCGATTGCAGCGGCAGAACGAATAGCGCCATCTGTTGTTGAGGTAAGAAAACACTAATTATGTTATTGCAATAACTACTCACGTGAAAAGTCAGCCTTCTGTTTGCGGGCCATTCATGGTATTCTCATAAATTGCACATGCACATCCGAACAGTACAGAAATTTGACGAGCCACTGCGGCTCGTGCAAATCGCGTCAAAGACACAATCCTAGCAAGGGCCCGGGACGGACTGTTCGGGCATCGGCGCGATCCCTTTGGAGCCTAGGGCTGTCACGCGGACAGCGCCCACATTGGCTGTGGAACGCACCAATCGCGTCGCTCGCTACATTCTTTCGCCACTAGCTCGGCGTTACCATGGAAGAAGCGGAGGGGAAAACAACAAACGAATTCGCCTACGCTGACTAGGACTGCTCCCGCCATTCGTCTTACACATAAATTGGCATGGGAGGCCACACCGCTCTATGAGAAGACACCAATCGGCGGCAGTCAATTAGTTTGTCGACATAAAGAAATTTCATAAATACAGTCTTTATTAGTCATATAACTAATCGGCTGATGAGAGTGATACACAGAAATTTGTAAAAACATATATAAATGTACACGATCTGCCTATAGTATCTGCAATACGTATAATTCACCCCCACGTTACCCAAAATAATTGACACCTGCCCCACTATCAGGATGAAATCACCTATTACAAAGGAGTGGCCTGGCGGCGCGTTGATAGACTTGATAGACCTCTGAAGTCATCAGCGACAATTCCTTAGACCTGCATACCCAAGTATGTATGTATGTATGCGGATTAATTACGCAGATGTCCTTACGATATTTTTGTTACCGAAAAAATAGATACATAATTAATTTGATCTGTTTAATTAAAAGTACCTTTGGCCGCATTAAAGCGGCCTAGAATACTCCCCCCATACCATGCTGGCAGAACAGGGTGTCGTAAGAGGCGACAGAATTCAGCCTGCTTGCTGGTAGGGCTTCGCGTAAAGATTATATTATCAGTTATTATTATTAACTCATTAATATTATGAGTGGTATTATTATCTTCGTGTGAAACCTGCCTGGCTAGCTACCAACCTCTGGCTTAAGTCAGTCGCCAAACGACTCGTCGTGCTCCGGTTGGTGGCTTGAGAGCCAGTGTTGTCTACCTTTTTCTCATTTTCTGACTGACAACGCATGAGTGATACATTTGGTCTTGCTGATGTCCATGGGCAACGGTGACAATTTAGCATTAGGTGGCTCGTCTGCTCGTTTGTAGGCTAATAACATAAAATAATAATAATAGTGTTACATGCAGGACTCTAATCTGTCTCCCGTGTGAGAGAGCCAGTTTTGAACCACTAGGTCATCACTACTCAGCCCACCTGATAAAAAACAATATGAACAACTCTGAGGTATGCATGTAGGAGACATTAACATTATTTACCATTAATGGTACATACCTATTTTTAAATTATTTAGATGCCTTGGTATATCTCATTTCAAAATTAAAGTATACGCTCACACGTCGGTTTCAAATTAGAAGGCACATGTGGTATTGAGATTATAGTCGAAACGACTTATAATAATATTTATTTACGCTGTTTATCTTTAAATCCACTAATCTCCAGATGGAGATTGACAGACAAATAATGTCCGTCTGACCTGTGGTAAGTAACTAGGTATAAAAATATTACGTATCTTGAAACTGTTATTTACCATCACATAATTTCACACCTTATCTAGAATTATGAATAACGGTAAAACAGTTTTATTTAGTATAACAAAAAATAGGCAAATGACCCTAACTGTATTGCGTCTTTATATTTCGTTCATCCGTCACAATTAAGCTTTCATCGCAATTAGTATAAAATCCGTACTCGACTAGTAGTGAAGGGTGGCGCTCCAACTGAGGGTGTACAGGTAGACTTTTGAAATATAGCCACCCGTTCTGCATAATTGTATATACGAGAAAGCTATCATACACAGTTCGAACACAAGCGAGACACTAAGCGTTGGCCAATATTGAAATTGACAGGGATTAGTCGCATTCAATGGAATAAGCCCCAAACTGTTTTTTATCGAAAATTTAAAATGAAGTTTAAAATGAGCAAATAAATTGTTTACATTACGTATTAACGGAAAAACTTAAATTCTGTAACAAATGTTAATAGAGCCGTGACGAATTGATTTTAATGTCAGTAAAAATGTATAATGTAACATCTTTGGTGCTCAATACGAGAAATATCACAAATTTGTAATCCTATGCTTCAAACTGATCTTTCAAGTTTCAGGTAAAGTTATTTTATATTTTGGTTTAAAAAAAGAAGACTTGAAAATATGATCGATATAACACAACCATAGTAATTGTTAAGTATAATTTTTGCTTTCAATTAGTCGCTAACAACTTTTTCTTGATGAGTGATACCCAGGGTTGAAACTGCCGAAAACTCCACGCAACTCAATTTGAAGTTAGTTCAATATTTGGTTTCATAGTAGCTACTCAAGTATTAGCAAAAATAAGGATTGCACAAGTTGAATTTACGTAACAAAAGGCAAAAAATTAAGGAGTCTATGTAATGACCCGATGGTTGTGTGGATTGTACAGTATTTGAATACCATCAAATACAATGGCTCATAGTTGGTTTCAGTTAATTTTAGATGTAATCTTTGAACCACCAGCTATCACTACTTGACTTTTTATCGGATATGTAAATTGGAGGACTTTTTCTACTCGTACACGATTAACAGTAAAAGTGCTCTATACCGACCAGGGCTCGATTACGAACTGCGAGTAAAAAAGGTTCATATCAGCAAAAAATACAAAGAAGACAATTACGACAATAAACCTTTTAAAAATCTCTTACTCGAGTTGTTAAATATGTTGTTTTTTTATGTGCAATTCTTAAATGTTTCCCGACTTATTTTCCTATTATAATGACCCTCCCCCTTCTCCAAGTTGGTCTGCAACCGCGAATGTATTTATCATAAAACTAAATTAAAAAGTAAATATTTTTAAAACATACCTAATGTTCATGTTCATTTACCTTAATGGCAGATTTTATGAAAATCATTGAATATATTTTATCATAGTATATTTTTGCGTGTACCTGAACTTATATTTTGTAAAAAAGATTTAACTAGAAAAAATAGCTACATGAAGATCATTTTGCGGTTATAAGTAATATTAGTATCGAAATAGGAATTTTGTAACTTAATATTTTATTGTACTCACTACATCCGAATAAGTATTAATTAAAGTAATTCCTTTGATATAGCCTGCAAAATTGAAATATTTTGTTCAAAATATGACTAATGACTTTATCATGCGACAATATAGTTAGTATACATAGAATAAATTGTGAATGGGACGTTTTACGAATAGAATTTGACGGGAGTGGGACTCCACATATACATATATATAAAACGTGACTTCTGCGTATATGTACACTACACAAATAATTCGTTAATAAATAAATACCAATGAGAGTGACAAACACATTTTTTTTTTCTGGAGACTTACAAAATTACAAGGCTAACGGTACATAAATACCAGCGATCAAAATATCTATGACGATACTGAATAAACTAATTTAAATATAAGCAAAAGTTCTACCCATAAAAGTTGGTGGCCTTCAGGTGTTCAAAATAGTTGCCACGAAACCACAGTTTAAGATGGAATCATTTCGATACACAAAGTATATTTAGTACATAATACTCGGCTGAATTTACAGGTTCAGTGATGGTGATCTTCCCAGAAAAACCGTATACAAATTCTACGACTATGACTAATCTTATCGCCAAGTTAATACACTTACTGATAATGTATAGATTAATCCAAATTATATTTTTTTCTATGGTCTTAAATGAAAGGACATTTTCCAATCTTAAGTATGTACATATATACCGATTATTGAGAGCGTGGTTCGAAAGGTCACCGCGGTTCGAATCCTACACATACCTATCTCTAGTTATTTGTGTATTAGAACATAATTATCACTTGCGTCGATGAAGGAAAACATCGCGTGGAAACTTATGACTTGTTCATTAGCAATTAGCAAGCGTAGTGATCTAAACGTTACATTGTGGGCGGAGACTTTAGCCCAATAGTGAGGCAGTCTTCTTCTTCGAGTCAATGGCGTTTACATGATTATTTCTCAAAAATGGGCCACGGCTAAAGCGCTGCCAGTAGCTTTCCATAGGTCTTCCATATTGCAGTGGATGGGTATATCGGGCAGGAGATCAAGTGGGACATGGTTTGAATGAGACAGTGATGGGTTGTAACGATGATCATGATATTGTCCTTCGTTTGGTCGTTTCGTTAATGCGGTTCATATTCCCACGGCTTATGTCGACCGTGTACTCGTTCGAGGAATGTTTACTCGTGATCCAGTGGCCCGACCCATTAACGGGTCCACGGGTCATTTTATTTATCTACCTGTAGATTTAGCGTTTGCTATGATCCCGGTGTGCTAGCCAATTAACATGTCTCCTAATAATATAATTATTAAACTCCAATAGTTTTCTAATTTTGAAATTTTGTGATAACAGAATGAATTATAGAGGATATGCGTAAGGCGGTTAGTCTCGGAAAAAGTAAGATAGGAAGTTAAAAGATAAAAATTCAATAACACGATCAAGATTTTTTTTTTTATAAATATCTGATACATTTTAAAATCTGATAGGTGAAAGAAAAGTTACAATATAGATTTTATAGAATATTATTGGTGAATAAGAATGCTTGGAAATAAATGACACCGGAGCCGGTTCACCCATGTTTAATTTATTTTTTATACATATTATTTTTTATAATATACATACTGTTTTTAAATTATTATATAAGGGTTACTTACACCGTATTTTCTCTTTCATTTTCTTCCTTTGCTAAATTGTAGTAGAAGGATAATTGGTAAGCACTTATAAATAACTGTGAATAAATAAATGAGTCAGGACCAGTAACTCCCATTAAAAATTGATACGCTTTAGAAAAACAACGTTTTTACTAGAAAACCGTCGGTCACTTCGTTTCAGAAAACCTACGCCTTATCTTTAGAAACAGCACCCACATTGTTTAAAGAATGTGCTTTTCTAGTTTTGTATATATTTTTTTTATTAATGAAATTTGTACTCCACAGACTTTTCGTTCGTGCCTTTTTTTAGGGTTTTCTTTAACTTTTTGGTTATTTATTCATGCTCTGACGCGAACCCTCGTTGACGCCACGCCACTTATGCGCAGGTTTCACCCTTCGGCTTTCCCTGCGAGCGAGTGGTTGCCTCAGCGAGGATTTTACACTTTGGGATTACTTAAAACTACAGGATCTCTATTACTATGTTGTTTATAAACTATGTTAATATATACCTTAAAGTTTTGTATATTAGAAACATATTAATTTATTAAAATAGATGCAACCAGACAATCAAATTTTATTTACTGCCCTTTTAATATAATGTCCATATTCTCTTTTATTTTCTATCCCACCGTACAGATCTATGGCATTTACCGGGATAAAGACTATTATGCGTAGAATCATCCAAATTTGTTTTGTGGTTTTTGTGTGATATATAAACTGAAACAATTAAAAAAAATAATTAACCCTCTACCTAACAGTTTACCTACAAGAAATCCAAAAAATATTCCAAGTACAGATTTATTCCACTTGCAGTTTTATTATTATCAAGTTTAGATAATACAAACGTATAAACACATTTTAGCATCACTTAAATACACCCGTGGACAAAATTAGAGGAACGCAAAAAAAAGGTTTAATATCTCGTGTTATAATTATTGTGCGTACTGGCCACATACATACATTAATATACTCCATGAAAATAAAAAAAGTTTTGAAATGTTCTTTTTTCGAATTTCATTTGTTTTTCTGTCATTATAGCGTAATATTACGTTCTTTCGTACTGCGAAAAAATTTGCCAACTTTTGAATTTGAACGAAAATTTTGGTTTTGTTTAAATTTTTGCCTTGGCTTCCTTATTTATCGTGTAAAGTATAAATTGTTACTGCTAATAAACTGAAAATGCCAGACCTAAACGCCACTCAAGTTGCCAGGGCTGTTACTTTAATTGAAACTGGGCACACCTACAAACATGTGGCCCAAACGTTACAAGTATCCAAATCTGTGGTACACCGAGTTGTCAAGAGGTATCGACAGACCGGACCATATACGAGACTCGCAGGACAGGGTCGTAAACGGAAAACTGTGGCGAGAGAT
Source organism: Megathymus violae (assembly GCA_003671415.1). Taxonomy (NCBI): domain Eukaryota; kingdom Metazoa; phylum Arthropoda; class Insecta; order Lepidoptera; family Hesperiidae; genus Megathymus; species Megathymus violae. The sequence continues at coordinate 2,278,774 of PDGT01000004.1, read as the reverse complement.
GACCGTTCCCTTGTTAACCGGGTGCTCAGGAACAGGACTTTAACTTCTTCTGAGGTAAGAACGGAGCTCCAAGAAGTTCGAGGGGTTACAGTAAGGACAAAAACTGTAGGAAGAAGACTGAAATCGGCCGGAATAAAATCACATGTGCCTGCCAGAGGCCCCCTTCTTACAACATGCCATCGAGTAGCTAGATTTAATTTTGCTCGTAATCACGAAAATTGGAATGACGAAGCTTGGAGTCAGGTTCTATTCACTGATGAATCCAGATTTTGTCTGAAACCAGATGGAAGGGTGAAAGTGTGGAGACGCTTGGGAGAGCGTTATGCTCAGTGCAACATCATTGGAAAAGAGGCATATGGTGGAGGATCAGTTATGGTATGGGGAGGTATTTGTATGGGGGCACGTACGGAACTGCAAGTCATTGAAAATGGATCATTAACAGCAGTACGATATGTAACTGAGATTTTGGAACAAGTTGTAGTGCCATTTGCCCCTTTCATAGGAGACGGATTTGTTTTTATGCATGATAATGCACGACCCCATACTGCGGCCGTGGTTGTTGAATACCTTCGAGACCTTGAAATCAACACTATGGTGTGGCCAGCGCGCTCACCCAACTTAAACCCCATAGAGCATGTCTGGGACAAGCTTGGAAAACAAATAAAGAAAAGAATTCCTATCCCGGCTAATTTGAGAGATCTCAAAAACGCGTTACAAGAAGAATGGACCGCCATCCCTCAAGATTTTATTGATAACTTGATTAGAAGTATGCCAAGAAGACTGGAAGCAGTTCGAAGAGCTAGAGGGGGCAACACTAAGTACTGATTACAGCCCACATTATAGCCTTTTTAAGCATTTATGAATAAAAAAAAATTTAATGTTAAGTATAAAAATGTTTCTTTCCTGTAAATTTTTCTTTTTTTCTGAATTTCGTGAATTTTTATCTTTTAACTTTGTTTTTTCGACTTTCGCATTTTTAAAATAACGAAAAATAAGCAAAATACAAATTACTATACTTAATTGTCACAAATTTCCATATTTTGTTTTACACGCACTTTTTTTTGCGTTCCTCTAATTTTGTCCATGAGTTTATTTAAAGTTCGTTTCATTTTAATCCGTCCATAAATAAAAGAGTTAAAAGTTCATATATTTCTAATTAACAGAACGAGAAAAACTCAATCCTGAAACAATGCAGGTGCTATTTCTAAGCATAAGGGGTAGTTGTTCTGAAGCGAAGTGACGTCGGTTTACTAGTTTAATAATAACGGGATTATTCAATTGACAAATATAGATATTATTCTATTTAATGCGTGAAAGTTGGACATCAGCAACATTAATAAAAGCAGTAGTTTAATTAAATTTTAAACACAGACATTTAGATTCTTAAAAAACAATGTTATTGTGAGTTAAATATAATTATTGTGTAACAGATGGGTCCATGATGTCAAGGCCCGACGAAAGCTCGCCCGACTCCTCGCAGACACATTTCATTTTCCTACGTTCGGCGTTAACGGTGGCCTCGTCGGTCAAGTTGTTCATCTCCCACCAGATGGCGCCTCCGAGAACATTTTGAAAGTATGGAGGCACACTACCTTCTCGGAGAAGGTACCTGAATAACGAAAAATTCACAAACCTTAAAGCTTGTCTGAATTCAGGCTAAGGGTCAAAAACTAGTGAATAAATGATATTTTAAGTATGATATGTTATTATTAAATCTCAGATTCTGTCAATTGTGATGTGATCAGATGTAAGGAAGTGATAAACATCGAGGACCAAAGAGCTACCGAAGTTAGCAACCGATTCCACCTAGCTTCTCGATTGGCAACGCGTAGATTACGCGCGGTGATCATTAATATGAAGTGAGGGGCTCGTTATTTCGTTTACCTGCTATTATTGACTTAAAAAGACAAACTAAATAATCACCTGTAGAATTGTTCTTCCTTGTATTCTTCTGCACGGCGCCGCCAGTAACGCTTGAGGTTGGGACTCATTTCCTCAGCTGCTTCCACGTCTTTAACCACGCTTGCACGTTTATCCTCGAATGCCGTTAATTCATCGGGTAATTCTACAGAGCAAACATCTAATTAATATTAAATACATTTTTCGTAGGTTCTGCAGTTGTAAAAGTACTTAATGTATTAACATGATGATTTATTTACACACATATTTAAAAAATATGACTAACTTGAGGATTTTATTTGCAGTTAACTGGTCGATAATTCATATTTGAATCATTACACATTTGTTTTTTATACCGAAGGGCAGACGAGTAACATCACCTGATGAGAAGCGGTCACAGTTGCTTTGGTAACATCAAAGAAATTACCAATGCAACATCTATAATCTATTCATCCATTATATATATATATATATATATATATATGTATACGGTAGCGATGTTGGAATACCTCAGAAGGAAGCTTCACAAAATGTTCTTGAAAAACCGTAATTTATCGAACAGGTAGAATGGCGCTCTTGGCAACAATGTGTATGAGGCCATACTTGAATTAATTATTAGTATTGCATTGCCCTGTTCGGACCTTTTAAATGATGCCAGTACTGCACATCTATCGAGATGTGAAACCCCAGAATCCCGACGTTTATGCTAACGGTACCCATTCTGACACACCAAAGAGTCACTGCACAAAGGATGAGAATGAGAAAGGAACTGGCTTTCAAGTACCCAGTCCGAACAAGACGTCGAATCATTTGACGGCTGGCTCGAACTTAAGTGTGATAGCCAGGCAGATACATATATCTCGCATAAGAGTAATAGTAATAAATAATATTATTAAACAATTACTAACATCTTCCACGAAATTGGAGTAACGTATACAATTCAATATATTGTCTTAAATAAATTTGTTTTTAATCAATTCAAAATAAACAAAATAATGCTATTAATATTGTAAAAGGGTAATGTAGTATTTAGCGACGATAAAATATTTACACAATAAAATGTATTTACCTTCTAATTCCCCTTCCATAGAAGAATCTTCAGATCGAAACGGCGGTTTCGTCGTTATAGTGAGTTTTGTTCTCTTCTGTAAATCTTCTGCGAGTCGATACTTCAAATCTTCATACGTTCTATGAATTATAATACAACGATGAGTCTATAAAAGGTTGTATTTCGTCATAAGTTTCAGTTTATAATTAATTACCAATTATGTTACGAATAGCTGCGGATACCTACTTTATACTTGTAAAATTCTAAGGTTAGCAATAATGTATCGGACGACTTTCACCGGTATTGCAAGATAAATGTATTCCTAAATAGATTTCTAAGCACATTACATAAATTATGGACAATATCGTTTATGACTGTTTAGGGAGACCGCCCATCTAAACCTAAAGATTTTTATTCTAAGATTTGCTATTTCAAAATTAGGTTAGTAAGTTAAGTTATTGAGGATGTCCAATTTTATGCATTTTAATTTTACTACTACTATGGGAACTATTTATTAATTGTTTTTTTTAAAAACTTAGTTCACTATAAAGAGCTTAAATATGTAGGCCTATAAATGGTTCAATATCTATTACGGCAGTAACGCGTTGACACCTTTTTTAAAAGATAACGAAAACACGAATCATGCTGCAAGAGAAACACAGATTTTTGTGTTCAAATAATTATGTTTTAAGGAATATAATATTTCAATTATTATATTATTATTATTATCAATATTATTATCATAGTTTGATGTTTATATATTATAAGGATAAAAACCTAAAACACACATTTTTGTGAAACACAGATTTTTGTGTTCAAATAATTATGTTTTAAGGAATATGATATTTCAATTATTATATTATTATTATTATCAATATTATTATCATAGTTTGATGTTTATATATTATAAGGATAAAAACCTAAAAAACACGTTTATTATTAGAATCCCGCCTACGGTTTACTACCGAAAACCTACGACTCCCTTTTACAAACAATGTCTACACCTGATACAATTGTGTGTCATTTTTATCAGGCATTAAAATCAATTTCATTCTTGTCCAATTTTATTGTTTTAGGGATACATTTGTTTTGTTGAATGAGTTAGAAAGTTCGGAAGCTTGACTTCTCTATCCCGCCTGTGATCTTAGGATCGTCGACAACTCTAACATCATGCCGGTACACGGGGTTAATGGGGCGGCATTTCGTATTTCGGTGACACCGTATGTGATATTACTTGGAATTTGTATTGCAAAAGGCCTCGCTTTGATGTTAAGTACTACTTAGCCCTTACTCAAATCTAGTTTAGCTTTTTTCCCCAAATGATCCGGATGCTGCAATCCTTTCGAGATGTTAAGCCCCAAATACCGATGCTCCTACTGATGACATGTTCTGGAATTTCGGCGCTATATAAAATTGGTTACTCTTAGCGGAGAATGCACAGGGGATTTCGGTGAACTTAACTCAGTAGTCCTCATTCCCAGACCGCTCCAAGCAGCGCTTGACTTTAGACGTAAGTCTGATTCTATTCATACTGAGAGGTACTAGCACGAGTCGCATAATGCGCTTCTTCAGTATTGTATTTGCATAGCAATGCTTGCTGGATATTGATGTCAACATATAAATAATACGCATGATAAGTTTTTTCAAATCGTAGGCGTAGCACAAAGCTCTAACGCCAGCGTTGATAAAATATCATGTCCGAACACTGACTGTTGGGAATAGTGTTAAAAACTCCAACGTTGTTGTATTGCGTACATTCTCTCTTTTTATAGAATACATAATATTTGGACACAAAATGATTCACGTAACTATACATAAAATTATGAATAGTACACCTAGCTCGTAAGGTTTATCGACGCCGGAGCGCCGCGCGGTCGCAGATTACCTCCGCCGGCCCCTTCTCCTTGCGTCCTGCTCATAACGTAGGCTTGTACAGGAACTATTATAGTTCGTTTGAATAGAAAACTAGCTAAATAATTGTACGACCTTGGTTTGCAGTATGATGGTAATTTCGATAGAAGAGTTATGATACCAAGATCGATCAAACGACTATAATTAGAATATTTAAAATTAAAACCATATTTCTATTGGCTTCTCCAGTTGTCGATAGGTAAAGAATGTAATAGACACTTTCACGTTTTATGGGATTGGGGAGTACGAAAGCAACCGTTTCCAATTACTGAAATTAGAGTTAGATGCAAAAAAAAGTACCTTAAAGATCGGGTTCCCTAGTTTTTTTCTTAATTTTAGATAGTTTTATTTATTATATAGGTAAGATCAAAAGTTACTAAACCCCTTTAAATATAACAAGCTTACGTATTAGCGATAGCTTGTATGATTTCATCCACTTTTCGTTCATCTTCAGGACGAGGATCCCGGATTGGTACGTATAGAATGGTGTCACTGTCTGACTCCATGAGACGACGATATCGTAGTATGGCTGTTAAAAGTTCTTTACCACCCATTAGGTTCTCTCGTTGAGCTTCACTCCATTGCTGCTCTAAATTTCTACAAATAGAATGCTCGTCATTAAATTATCATTAAGTTATTGTTTCTTTCTACAATTTTTACAAAGGTTTGACTTTTTAAAGGTACCTAATACTACATATTAGCTATGGAAATGTTAATTAAGCACGCAAGGAGCGATGTTAAACAGTCTGAAATTAAGTAGGTAAAATGTTATTAAAGGTACCTTAGTACAAAAGCTCTGGGTAGTCTATTAGGTACAACATTCTCGGGTTTCTTGTATTTCGGTTGAAATCTTCTGTAAGGTCGCATCCAATGATAGAAACCTTTGCCACTATCCTCCTTAAGATGTTTGTAATTAAGGTATTTTGGTTTATCAGCAAATTGAGATTCCATTAACCATTTCTAAAAATATGAAAAATTTGTTTATGTTACTTATATGCACGTTAAAAATAATTTAATAACGTTACTGCATAGAATAAAGCCCAACCTCCGTTTCTGTGAGGTGTATTGGAGTGAGAATTGATAAAATGCTCCGATTATCACCAAATGTGTCATATTGGTTGATAGAACACCAGGGTTGCCAACGATATCTTTTTTTATAATCTTCAACTAAACCCCGATGTACTAGCTCCGAGCAAGTTAAATCCCTGATGGAAAGAAGAACAAATTGGAGAAGTAAAGCCTTGTAAGTAAGAAGCCTTGATAATAGCAAATTTCAACAAAGTATAACCGCACGTAAATATTTACCGCCGCAATGTAAAAAATCTCATAGCCTTTGCTTCATACAATTCCCTGCATCTTCCAACAGAATTTTCAGATTTTGCTTCACGACATTTATGTTCATTTTTATTTTCATTGTTAGGATATTCCTCGAATGTTAGTTCATCAGAAAGCGATTCCTCAATTATGTTAATGTTTCCTTCGTCATTGACGGAGATTTTCTTATTAAATGAGTCTTCCATCTTGAGCCAACACTTCTGAAAGTTTGATGCGCTAGATATTTCGTCGTATTTTATCTTTACTTTGCATGCTGTGTTAGACACACATTGAGGGCATGCTTTATAATTTATATTAAGATCTTTTCCATTAAATTCAGCTGTAGTAACACTATCCAGGGTAAAATTAAAATTGTTATCTGGACTCACTACGACTCTTACGTTATTGGGTGATATAATAGAAATCAGTCCATCAGCTGCATTAAGTGTTACAGTAGCAAAATTCTTGTGTTCAATTGTAAAAATTATATGAACAGAAATATAACCGTCACTTCGCTCCTTTTTTTTTAAGTCTTGCTGGTCTTTTATTTCATTCTCTTCAACGTTTTTGAAGGTTGTACTTTGTGTACTTGCACTACGCCGTTCCATATCTTCGTAACTTTGCTGCGATAAGGTACTTTTTGACTTACCAGAATCTGTATCTACGGTGTCAGAATCAAACATTGCAAAATATTCGATTTCCTCTTCAGTCCATTCTGGATAAATCTCATTTTCTTCTATAAAAAATGTAGTAATTATTCTAGTATTATCAGGAAAAGTTATTATTAGAATACCATCTTTATTCAGCAAAATATTTGTGCCATCCATTCGTCTTGAAAACACTTCTCCCGAACAAAAATCTGTGGCAGTTCTAACAAGTAATTTCTGTGTTTGTAGCGATGTATCATTAATCCACTTTTGCTTTAGTCCATCGGCTTCTATTGTTTCAAACTCATCAATAAAAAGTTCATACTCGGGTAGTTTTGTACCTGATATTTTTTCATCAGCATCTATTACATTTTTAGATGTTTTTGAAGACGCTTTGCTCGGTTTATTTTTCTCTTTCCCTTTTGCTTTTTTACTTTTATCGGAACTAGTCTCACTATATACATCTTCAAAAGTTTCCTGATTAATTTTTTTCTCACATTTCGTTATTTTAATAACGGATCCATTTGGTCGTAGCACTTCAATTGATCCCAAAGTTTTAAAAATAATTACATCACCGTTTAAACTTATACACCTCATGTCTTCGTCTAAACTTGTTATTGACGTAATGTAGAACTGCTTGATATGGGATATCTGAGCAGAATTAATTTCATGTACAGTTTCTGTTATTTGTCCATTGGGCCATGTAACGCTCAATGAATGGAATGACTTATTTTCTATTATTTGAAGTTTCGAGGAACTGTGGTTATGAGGCGATGATTTGTTTATTTTATCTTTTTCTATGAGTCGTTCAGTACAAGATAGATCTAGTGTCGGTAAAGATACAGTATAAGATTGTTTTTTAACGTAAACATTAATACTGTCTTTATTACTAATCCGGAACGATTCACACATATCTAAAATATGACGCTGAATATCTCCTAAAGCTTTATGCATCCAAAACTCAGTATTACTATTTCCAGGTGCAACTTTTAATACAATGTACTCAGAATTTCCTGGTATAATAATCGAATATTTCGTCAAAACGTTAGTACCGTCTTTAGAGAAAAAACATGAATCTTTACCAAATATTTCTACTCTCCGGTCACTCAAATTATAACCAGAAAAATGTTTACAAGGTATCTCAACTGAGCTACTTGAATCAGCATCGAAAAAAGGTTGCTTAACACTCTTAGGTGTAGAAACTACGGATTTCGTCTTTTTACTACTTTTTGAAGTCATGTCAGCTGTAGAAGCAGATACAGATGTGGTTTTGGTTTTGATTTCCGTAGTTTCTGGCAATGCTTCTTCTTCTCCAAATTCTTGATATTTTATAGAACCTTCAATTAGAAGGTCTACATTGACTTCAGTATCTTCGGTACAGTTCCTTTCAGCTAAGACATCAAAAACATTTTTTATCGATTGTGATCTTTGAACAGTGTTTTCTACATATATTTCTTCTTCTTTTTTAAACCATTCAAAGTGTTCTTCTAGAACAAAATCAAAAAAATCTTGTAAACATAAGGGCGTGGGAAGATGACAACGCCATTCTTCACGAGAGATGCCATCTTTATTATGACTATTAAAAAACATAAGTATTATATTATCTGTGACCTCACAATATTTATAATCAACGCAGTTGAATGTATTAAAAGCATTCACCATTATTTGAAAAGCGCTTGAATTAGTAAATTCTTCAAAAAAATCAAATTCATCAATCATGTGACGTAATGGCATATCAGATGCTATTTCCGCAGCCGAAACTAATTCGCTAATGTCAGGACAGTCGAACAAATATTTTATTCGGCAACTCTCGGAACTTTGATCAACATTATCTGATTTATTTTCTTTTTGGCTCAAAGTTACAAATAGTGGTACCATTGAACCCCACGATCGATATGAGGTCGCACTCATTGGAAGTGGTTCAGCAAGAATGGTGCGTTTAAGATAAACTTTCTTGAACTCGGTTATATTTGATGGCGGTAAGTGTTGGACTTTCAAGGAACTTCGATTGTTATACATCTTTCTACAAGCGAGAATATGTATAAGCCTATTTAGTTCGACAGTTTCTATATCTTTTCTGTCAAAGCACGATAAAAGTACATTAACGTGGAAATTTAGTTTAGCTTCTAATTCTCTACTTTGTCGGCTTTGATTTTTCCACAGCGTAAAAATTGGTACACCATGTAACATACATTTTACTGTATTTTCCATGTTAATGTTGCCCAGATGGAAAACCTTATGCTTGGCAAAATCACCATAATTAATAACTGTAGGGTCTTTATAGTTTTCATATTCTTCACCATAAGTTATACGGTAGGTTTTTTTAGTAAAATCAGGAGCACAGAGGATATTAAAAACATCCTGTATTAAAATTTCAGCTTTTTGAAGCTTATTTTCATCTTTAGAGCTTTGATGACCTGGATTTAAGGTCAAAGCTGTCGAAAGTGAAGTCATGGTACTCCTTTCTTCTATCTGTAGACTATTGCAGACAGCTTGAAGAATACTATCTAATACAGAATACATAGTTACGCATTCTAATGGCAACTCAGAAATATGTTGATAGTAATATTTTTGATTTTGATCATTTCCTGCTTCCTCTGGTATTTTAATAACTTCCATATTATCTAAATAATGATTATGTTGTCTAGTTAAATCTTGAATGTCATACATCAGGAAACACAGTTCATCATATATTTTTTCAGAATTTCCTGATAAACTTTCCGTCTCCCAATAAGGTGGAGAAAATATTATAAAAGCTGTATTTTTATAATCATCACAAGTATGTACGTGTATACGTAGGTCTTGCAAATCTTCCCAAAATTTTTGACTTTTAACTGTTAGTATTTCCGTTTGACTTTGTCCTCTTTTAGTTGTTCTAAATAAACCTGAGGGCATTTTAACGTTTGCTGAGTTTATACGAATTTGAACTATAGCTGTTAGAGGTACACCGATTTTAATTAAGCTTCCTGGTAAATGCGGTTCTGTAAACCCAGTCACCGCTACATAAAGATTGGGCCCATCAGTCGGAAAGTCGTCAACATAAATTTTATCCCTCCATTCTTCTCCCCTTACTCTTAACGTCGTATTAAATTTCTTTCCTTCTGTCTGTTCTGTTGTTTGTGATAAGGGCTCTAGATCATGTTTCTTGTTCTTCTCTTTAGACGGTAAATCTTGTATGTTCTCCTCCTCTGGTAATTTTGCATTGATTGTGCCTCTAACTTCAGCTCTACTAATCATTGTGGCCGATTCTCTTCTCATTCCCTGTCTAACTTCCAATTTCTGACGCTTAATAAAGAGATATTCGTCTTTCATTTTTAAAATAAGATACTTAATAATAAGTGCCAGAATATCTGGAGGTATGTCTTTTTTATCTTTCAAAAACATTTGGCCTTCTTCAAAAACACGAAGATTATCGTCTTTAACTTTCTTTTCCCCTCCAAGTTGGTTTACCATAAATAAAGTTTCAGTTTTGCATATATTCTTAATCACAAATCTTCTTTCTTCAGCTGCGAATATCTCAAACTTATTCAAATATATGCGGTCCTGATCATTACCAGCAGCTTCTATCAGAATGACTTTTACGTTCCAAAACTCTTCATTTAACGGGGCATCTTCAATAGAAGTACGCCAGAAATTCTCATCCAAAGTAATATCTTTTGGTTTCTTTGGGGCCATTATAAAATATATAAATTTATGGTAGGTATATCGTAACAGTTACGTCTTTCAAATAATATATGAAATGTACCTTAACTTCAATTTGAAAAATAATGACATAATACTTTTGTCTTTCCGTATTTTACTGGATGACACTAACAAGCCACACAGAAAGTTTTACAAAAAACAGTATAAACCATAAAGTTAATATACTAGCATAATAGAGGAACACAGTGTGCGAGTGAGATTTTGTGCGTTACTGAAAAACATACTTGCGAGAAAGAGCTGTAAGAGAATTGGCAGTAAGACTGTTTTCAACCTATTTACTCTCTATTAGTCTGCTGTCAAAAAATTGCTATTTGTTATTTTATGAATTTCTTTTCAATCCCACTTTATTTTAGCGGACAAAAATCAGTAATCATGATGATGTTGTGCTCTCTGTTAAACTGCATAGTTACTTATAATGTTATAAATCAAACAAAGAGACAATATACAGGAAAGTACCGATAGTACAATACTACTTCCACGATGCTTATTTAAATAGAACTTGATCTTTAAATTATATAAATTAAGATTAATAACATGCAGTAAATACTCCATTTTATGAATAATAACCTATTTTTTATATTTATGTGTAAAATAAAAAGATATTGTGTACATGAAAATGATACAATTTCGTATAGGGCTTGCACAAAATCTATCGCTAAGTGGACAATTTTTAAATAGGTATAAATCAAAATTTTTTTTGCTTCACTTAGATTTGTTCATATTTTGCCAATTTTAGTTTCCGTTACAGCTTGTAAAAACATTAGTCAGAAAGTAAATTAGACTGCTATAAAGGAGCATCTTTGGCTTTTGAATGGTATTCGCTCGATAAAATTTGGCAAATTTTATATCTGTTATTTATTGTCTAATTTTACTACTTCAAGTTTTCCTGTAAATGCTGTTCAAACAGAAAATGGATTCGAATGTTGAACCAGATAGGTAGAGTTCCTCACAAAGTTTACTGTAGACATTTTAAGGACAACTATTTCATTCCACGAAATCACTGACATCTTGTTAAAGAATCTATACCTACCTACAAAATTTGTTGGTTAGTTCATTTCCGAGGGCAATAAGTTATATAGATTTACATCAAAGAATTAATTAAAACCAATAAGTATTATTATTATTGTTTTCTTTAGTACCTACCTTTTAATGACGTTTTGTTTTATTTCAATCAGTTTACAAATAAAAAAAGATATGTTAATATAAATAATCCTGTCCAATAAGGTTAAGTATAGACGAAGCGAAGTAGAGAGAAGTTATTAGAATTAGCATGGTAGTATTTATTTTAACATGTGATAAATAATCAAGAGAACGAATTAAATATAGCAAAAAACCTGCGATGGAATAGTCGACATTCATGTCGACAGTGCATGGTTGCGATTTTCAATCACTAAAAGTCACTCAACACAAGTATCATTTTCACACACATGCACTTTTAGGTTTTGGTGATGCAATGATGAGATGAGTGTTCGTCTATTTTGTTTATGGTTTATACTTATGAGATACTAAACAACAATTGATTTTGAAAATACGATTATTTAGAATTTTTTGATCTAAAATGAAAATCGTATTTCATTGAAAAATTTTACTCAATTATTTTTTACAATTTCAAATATAGCTTGAATCCGGACGAAACAGAGTGCAACAAAATAGAATATTGTATATCATACATACCAAATAAATAACAATTACATTACACAGGGACAGCACAAAAGGCGGTTTTATCGCTATGAGCTATCTCTTACATCTTGGCCAGTGGGCATAATCACAGAGTACATTAGTATATACTGGGCATAATACAGAAAGAGCCACGTTGGTGCAACAGAGTTTAAGTTAAACAAAATAATATTAAACACATTAAAAAAAAGGATATTACAAATCAGTTTAGTACGTTTTGACGATAATTAAATTGCTCGGGAGTTATTTCCAGATGGCAAATTAATCCTAGGTAGAGCCTGAGACTTATAATGTTATAAACTCATCTTTGACATGATTGACAACTAGCCTAAAAGTTTTTTGAATTTTGTAAAAGGGGAAAGATTTACCACCTCGATAGCCATAGGCAGGACATCGTGTGCATGTAAGTGATAGAGAGAAGCTAGATGAATTCTATCAGATTAATAAATATTGCAAAAATTTGCTTAGACGATACGCTATTTTGTGGTATGCCCGACCGATGAAAAGAGTTAACTGTTATCAGCTAAGAGCAACAATCGACCTAACACGAGACTCCAAACGTTATACTGGCTTACCGTAAAAAAAATCTCCCGCACACCAGCTGACAGAACGGGGGATTTCCTGGACAGCACGTTTTACATGTATGTCTATTATTGGCTTCCGAAGTATTTCAATCATTCAGTGTTAGAATTTTATGAAGTAGATTATATTTCTTACTTATGACCTACTGCATTGTACTCTCCCCTCATTTATTACTTAGATAGGTATTTTCCGACGAAATTATGTTTTTAACAGTATATAAAATAAGATTTTAATGTGGTTGTTGACTAGTGGTAACATATGCTCTGTTTAGTGAAATACGTCACATCAAGCAATTTTCGAGCGGTTATAAACGCTGAAAAGATATTGATTTCAAAGAAAAAAGATTTTTTTGCTATTGCTGCTGCAAAGAAAACTGAATATTACCAACATTTATATTCGGTAATATTTTCTACTATACAATCATAAAAAAAAATTATTCATGTTTTGGTGTTACTGCAAAGCAGTATCACATAGTCTTTTATGTATACGATGTGTATTTTTTTAATAACTTCATATAAAACTGACATGTGCTAGTGACATCAACAACATTGAACTGTCCTGTCACCTATTTTAATATTTGCAATATTTATTAAAAACATTTAAAAAGCAGTGCAATACCAATATGAGCGCGAAAGCGTAAGCGTCTCACTAGCTATTCTAAAAACGAAAGTTGTTGTACACTCATTTAATAAAAAAAATATTTATTCGCACAATGTCTTAGGACCACAGAAGTAGTTATTTAAAATGATTAATTTCACACACATGTCAACAATTCACAAAAACTTTATTCAATAAATTACAAAGATAATTTCTTAAGGCATAAATGAATTTTTTTCTGCAATAATCAGTTGTGGAAAATTCTAAACACAATATATTATAAAATATAGATTATGCTTTGCAAACTTCATGACAACAAAATTAAAGCCAGGATTGCATATTTCCGGTATATATCAGAGAAATCGAAAACTAATTTTCGTTTTTATGACTAAATAAAAAAAAATTACAGTAAAAAAAATATATCATTCGTATTGTCTGCGCCCAGTAAGAGGATATTAGTATATATTTATTATGGGTGAGGTACTTAAATAAAGTATGTGGACGAAATTTGACCAATAATCTTAAGGTGAATCAATAGAAAAATATATTCACCGATCTGAAAAACCAATATTTGTTTTATAAAACATCTCTGATCATGTCAAAATCAATATTTCATTAAAAGCTAACTACATCTTCCAACCTATTTTACACCATAGAACTTTCATTTTGTAATAATTCTATTGATGCATAGGTACTAAATGTAATTTACAATTTCGACTTTCAAATCCGAACCTTGCTTTTACTGATTGTTTATAAAAAAAGACTTGAAGTGTTTTTGAAGTGTGACTTGAAGTAGACGAAGATCCCCACCAACGCGACGATACTCATATTGAACAAATATGCATGGTACACTGACGAACGGTAGTAGGATCGCCGAGAGAACGCTACAAAAAGTTAATAGTTGACAAAATCATAACTTCTTAGCTATGTACAAAATAGATCATGCTACAATACCTAATATCATGGAATCCAAATCTAATTATACACCAACAACAAGTACATTATTTTATTTAGTTAACATCAAACTGCACCATAACCTTTGTATCAAAGTGCTCCAATTATTTATAAGTCTGGTAAAAGTCTTTCAATCCATTCCTTTATAACATTCATTCCTCGCTTGTTTATAGAATGTCCTAATCTCTCCATTATATGGAATTCCCCACGAACACCACAAGCCTTTAGCTCACTGAAGGTTGTTTGTCCCCATGACAAATCAACAAGTTCATCACTGTCACCATGGATTTGTAGAAGTTCAGGTACTGAAAAAATCCAAAAGGAATTCAAAAATCATGTAAATATTTACTGAAGCATACAATTAAGCAACAAAAATACATGAACAAGAGATGGCCAGCTTGGTTACTAATCAATTTATAAATTGTTAAAAATAATTTTTACCAGACCAATATAATGGATGTTGACAAAATTATCTCTCACTTATGCATTAGAAGATAAAAAAGACATTTGAATTCAAGACCTCTTACTGTTAGCAGACTGCAGTAGTCAACCAATTAGGTGACAGATTTCTTTCAAAGATAGTCTGATGGTATTCTTTAATTGTGGTAAAATTTATCAAACGATAGCTTGCTGCCTACCTCTACAAATATAAATTACCCATAATATGGTTTTACATATTTCTTTTACAAAGCTAAAGAAAAAGTTATAATGGGGGACCACTTAGTCAGAAGATTGGCCAGTTAATTAACATAAAAAAGAGGACTGTTAGGATTGTTTAGGTAATTGATTGAATGAATGAATATCTAAAAATTTTTATTTGAATAAAAAAAATATTGTTAACTCATTAGCCTGGAAAATTAAGTAGTTATGGCAGTCACTTGAGATACAAGAGAAGAACAAAATTTGACCTTTTTATGAGTGCTGTGTTTAAATACTGAGCAAATGAAGCATAGTGATTCAAAAGTAGTGGAACAAAATTCATAACTGTTTTGTTACACAGACAATAATTCAGTAGCATGAAAACAGCATGTGTAAAAAAACATTGAAACTAAATTAAAACCAAAGCATCATCACAAAAATCATAATGCTCCAGTTTTCACTATCGGATTAAAAATAGCAATAAATTAAAGCAGGATTATAAATTTAAATATTTACATTTTTACTGAATGAACAATATTGGCCTTTGATATTATGGTGGTATTTGACATTATGGTATGGTGGATATTGATATTATGAATGGTGGAAAACACAGATATTCTCTGCAAATAAACTAATTTAATTTTGTTATAAAGTACTTACAATTACTAGATGATTTTTTTAAGTCTTCATACACTATTGACTTATCATTTAAAAAAGAAGTAAATGCAAAGGCACCAGCAACATTGCGATCCCAACGATAAGCAGTATGCAGTGCCAAAGCACCACCCATTGAAAATCCACCTGAAATCATTACAGAAGCAAATGGTATTAATAGAAAACACCCTTAGAGATCTTGAAACTGATGACAGAATTATAAATTATAATATTGCACAAGATATATCTCAAAATTTTCATTTATAACATCTGTTTATTAAAAATTTATAACATAATTGCTGTTTAAGCAGTAGGTCTAATCTGTATATTCAGTTTTGATGCAAATGTTATCACTGTTTTACAGAATTACTTCTGGAATATTTATGTGCATGTTGCACATAAATATAGAAAAAAGATAGAAACAGCAACAACAATGTATGTAATACAAATTATATTAAAAGAAAGTAGAAGTATTAATACTATGATGACACTTGTTTTTTTTTTTTGATTTCTGAGCTAACAATTACTAATAAATTTGTTAGGGTCCTCTTAGTTTTCTGTTCGTAACATTAACTTCACTGTCAAGCATTTATTAAAACTTACCAACAACAATCCTACTGGTTGGAATCCCTGCATCATTTTCTTGTTTTATTAGGCTCTGTACATCACCTTTGATAGATTCTAAAGAATCTAATTTTTCTGGGGTATGAGGAGATATTTCTTCCCGATCAAACCACACATTGCTTTTCATGCCTCCAGCTGGGGTATAAGGCTGAAGAGGTGCTGTTGGATATACCACTTTTATGTGTGGAAAACTAAAACTATTGGAAATTAAAGTAACCCACTCTCTCATGTGGTCTCCAGTCGCACCTGCAATTTTATAACTTCAACATACAATAGCTGTTGAAATAACAAATCAAATGACCATAGATGATGTATGTGTGTACTTCGTAATGTTACTAACGACACTAGCCTTTATATTCCAGTGCCTCTTTCTTATTTAAATTACTCAATAAATTAAAAGGCCGTTTCGTCAAAAATTTTATTTTTGTGTTGAGTGTTTGTTTAAATCCAATTAAGCCTAGTGAGATTTAGACATTCAGGAAAATCAGTGTTTTGCTGTTTTGAAGTCTGGAATCTTAATATTTTAAGAGGGACTCACCGGAACCATGAAAAAATATAACTGTGGCGCTGTGCTTTGAAGACGTATGTTTGGTTACATGAATTGCACTAATTATTGACATTTTGGTTTGTGATTTAGTATGTAATACAACTCAGCTTAGTACTCTGGTTTTAGATTTGTTTCTGTTTTATTAATACTATTATCATACTCGTTTGGTTCGAGTAATAACGTTCTCAGTTTATACAAATGTATGGCGGTGTCCTGTTATTTGATTTGCCCAAATAAGTTAGGTTAATATTATCACAGACTACTTAGACTACGTAATAAGTCTAGTATAGTAAGTAATCTAGTATTTGAAAATCTAATAATTTCGTTTTAAAAGACTAGATAATTTGACTAAAATCCCTATATGACTAGTAAATCTAATAAACCACACTCGCTTCCCTTGAGAAAACCTACGCCTTACATTTAGAAATGACACCGACATTTTTTTAGGAATTGGATTTTTTAGTTTTATGAGTTAGAAACATAAATTTATTTTAATAGATTCAGCCAGCCAATCAAAATATTTGATTTATGGTAATCAAAATTAAAAATAAATTAAAGATTACAGATGAGGCACGCAATAATAGTTTCATTAGTTACCGTCTTGTTCAATACAAAACAATGTATATCGTAAAGAGACTGAGAATTCTATTAGGTTGTATGTATGCGGAGGATAATGTCCGGAGCCATAGACCGTATTTGAAAAGTTCTTTCACCATTTGCAAAGCACATTATTCTGACTGTACATTGGCTATATATCAAGTATATATGCACAGGAATTATTTGACATAATTCCCTTATCGCCGTTTCTCCATCGAACAACTCGAGGTACGGCGGGTAGGTATCCATTGTTACGTAGTGAACATACCGTCTGTATAGACGGACGACGCGGTTTGCGTCGTCATTCATTGTGTGTGAATTCGTCACCACTTACCACCATCATTTTATTTAAAAAACAAACACCAATTGTCTAGACTTATGATGATATTTGTATCTGCGTCTCAATGTGTGTTAATTTAGATATTGGTTTTTAAATGTACCATAAATTCAACCCGGACGAAGTCGGGGCGGACCACTAATAGTAAATATTCTCCTTTAAGTACTTACGTATATCAACAGTTAGCAGCTATATATAATAATAATACATATTATATTATTTCATGATAATTAGTCAAACGGTATTAGAATCTATTAACTGCCATGTAATCACTTACAGTCTGCTGTGGTCTTTGTCTCTTCAGTGGAATTGTAATCCCATTCCGTCATATATTCGCTAAGACTACGATCGTCAGTAACTTGCATTACTGTAATTTGCGTCAATAAGTTACCTCCAATTAAAGTTGTAATTGCTCGAATAGCTTTCACATAACGGTTAATATAATCGCTATAAACCAATTATTAATTTTAACTATATTGACAAGTCACGTACTGGGCAAGCAGCCTGAAAAGAGGTATGTGTGTATATGTTATCAACAGTATTTATTTCAGCAAAAGATGGGAAACCCTGGATTATGCCTAAAATCATAGGTAAAAGTGTCACGGGTTTCTTAAAATCATTAAGAAAACACTAAACACCGCAATTATTTAATTCTTAGTGCGAAAACTGTTAGTGTCAGCCTTATCCGCTTTTTAGTTGGCTATTTTTACATACTAGGGATTGCGTTACAATCATTTAGGAACTGAAAGTTCCTAAGCCTTGTTGTGTTCAAAACAATACAAAATTCCAGTGTGCTCCCAATTGCGTAAATTATTGATTGAGACGCCACATTCTGCGTGCTTAGTTTTTTCATCCAGTAGATGGGTTAAGCTAAAATTTGATAATTTAATTTTTACAAATATTTGTAAGAGTAGTAATTTATAGATTTTGTAAATATTTCTTAGATTACGGGATATATAAGATGCATAGTCTGTGCCCATTCGGAATAACGTAAAAATAATAGTAATAATAATAATAGCTTAAAAAATTTTTCAAATAGGTGCTGCATTTCCGGATGTTACCCTCCGCGTACACACCAACTCTCAAAATTCGTACTCTCTCTTTATATTATTGATATACATAGGCTGATTTTACAATTGTTTGAGAACTTTCACTTAAGCTGGACGCATACAGAAACTCAAAACTATAACATGGTTACTCATGGTTAAGTTAACTATGACTATGACGATGATCAGTTAATTACCAACAAAGATGTAAACGATCTCGCTATATTTTCTTTACATATAATTTTATGAAAAGGTACCAACTGAGTATATTGAAAGGGTTTTTGATGTACAAAAAATATATTATTTTGTTTGTGTTTACTTTAACTTTATTCTAGAACATAGAATTTTTTTTGAAGGTATTTTGACAATGTTGATTTCTCTTGTTTTCTATTTATCTAAACAACTAAGTACTGATACTTTACATAATGTTTACATTTAGTAATTCTATGGATTGTTTTAATAGTAATTTTTCTTTTTCTTCTAATGTCAAATTTTTTGTTTCATTTCTTGCTTTCCAGCGAAATTTATGTTGTTTGTCAATGTTTCGTTTTAACCTTTCATTATGAGTCGTTAATATATTTTCAATTCCTCCACTAACTCGATATTCATTAGGGCTTGGCGTCTGTGATAGAATAGGCTTAAATCGTAAGGATCGAGTTAGAGGACCTCGACAAACAGCAGGAAAGCATCTAGGTTTTTCTGAACAATAATAACATGGTCCTGGAGTCATTTCAGAAGCATGCACTGGTATCCAGTTATACCACGATCGAAACCTATCATTTGATGTAAAGAAAGGAACTGTATTTTGTAATTGGTTAGATCGACAAATTTGAATATTAGGCTGAGGCAGATCTGCAGGACTGGGTTCATTCAACTTTTTAAGAAGTGGTTTCATTCTTATGGTCTGAGATCTGAATTCCCAGTTTGGTAATAAACACGTACGTTTCTCTTCAGATTCTTTCTCGTTCTGAAGGTTCTCTTCGACATTATCATCATCACTAATCTCCTTTATTATTCCTTTAAAGCGTATGGATGAAACTCCAAATGGTGCTTTTGAACATCGTGTAACTTTACATGTACTCAATTTTGAGTCATAACTAGCTGGACTGGGACCTTCTTCCCGTTTAGTTCTTAGTCGTATTGCTTTATTTCCAAAAGGCGCTGGGGCTGGAAGCTTTGCGTGGCAAAATTTATCCGGTGGTTCGGGAAGTCCAAAATCTCGCTTAATCTGATGGTCACAAGGACCAGGATGCACGTCATATTGGCGTGTTAAGAATCGTTCAGTTTTTGGGCCCGAATAACTTAAGTTTGTACTTTTTGGTCCCTTCGGATCATAAGATCCTGGACCCGGTAAATTTTCTCTTAAATTTCGTTGTTGAACTATCTCAATAAAACGTAACTGCTTAGACGTTTTTCGCTTCTGGGCGCGAAGGTTTTCAGCACATATAGTCTCATAACAAGGCTCTCTTTCCAAAGTATAATCAGCCGGACCCGGCCCAGATATCATAATATCATTAGATCTTTTTGATGACCACTGACTCCATTTGCAGCCCTTGTAATACGAAGTTGATTCAATAACTCTAGCATCATAAAACGGAGGCTCAACTTTTGGTTCTTTTGTTTTAATACTCTTCAGTTCCGAAGCTGTACCTATACGTGGAGGCCGTCCTTTAAATATACGTCTATGTACTTTACCCTGACATACAAATGTTCCTTCTTGTTCATATTCACTCGTAGAACACTCACAGGTACTTTGTATATCACAATGACATAGTATTTTTTCAAAATATTCTTTGGTCATAGCTTCGTAAGTAAAACGGGGCAATTTAGATTTCAGAGCAGTACAATTTAAAATTTTCGCAGTTGTATCATAATTATAAATAGCATGGGTCCATAATTTGTTTCCTGGTTGTGTACGCCTGGGTGTTTTGGAGAGAAATGGAATCTTATATGCATATATTAACGGACTACTAACTTTTTGATATGCACCAGGATCTAATATTCTATAATACTGTGGTGGTACAGCGAAACGTTCACTCAAGGCGTAAGCCATTATAATTATATTTACTCTTGATTACTGTACTGGGTAATACATTTTATTTTAAAATATCAGTTTTGAATTATTTAAATAACCTAAATGCATTATATTGTCAGATAATCAAATAGTAATAATACAAAAACTCAAAAATGTTTAAGCAAATGTGTTTGTCAATGTATAATTTTAAATATTTTTCACTGACAATTTTTTTTATGGTTGATCTTAATATACATTATCACTATAGATTGTTTTTGGTTACATCACATTACAGGTGTACCATTATTTTAGTAATACTGTGAAATGTGTAAAATTTATATTTAATTTATAAATTATTGAGGTTATAGTATTCGTAATAGGGCATCGACATTGATAAATTATGTAATGCTACAAATTCAGGAAATAAAAAGTAGGTGATAAGTTATTTCATTGGTTGTATATACATTACTACAAAATATTTAAGTCTCAGTTAGAAAGAAGAGGCTGTATAGATAGACTACAAACGCAAACGTTAACATAAGTGTGAAAACTATGCAATAAACCTAGTTATTTTAATGACAGCGAAATTCTTTAAGTGCTCTGTGCTAAATTGTCTATTGATAGTTGCTAATATAATTAGTCTGTCAATGGCATTGACGCTTAACTTGATATGAATGATTGAAATGTATACCGAAATATATGCTTCTAGATTAGGAAGTCTAGAATTCTATGAAAATTAAAGCTATAAATGCTAGATAAAAGATGTTATATGACATAGTAAGCTGTCATGATTTTTCATAATTATTAATATCTCAGGTCACTTTATCATTTTCATTTTCGGAATGTCGTGGTTTCCAGAGTTCCAAACAAGTCCATTATTATACTAAAATCTAACCAAAAGTTTCGTTTATCTGTGCTACATTTTAACTGCATCAGAAGAGTATTATTTGAACTCATAAAACATGATTTATTGAACATGATAACAAGATACAAAAGCATTAATAAGAAGTATATTTGTTTACTCTTATGGAAAATAAAATGGTGCAAATGAATTAGTAGTTGGCTAAAAATATGGGGTTATCCCATTTTTTAACACTGTTTTTGTTAAGTTTTATAATAGTATTATTGCATGGCAAAGAAGATGGCATCGAAATTGAAAAATTATGTAATGCTACAAATTCAGAACAAGTTGAATATGAATTCAGTGCTGATACTGTGAGCAATGAACATATAATTACATTCAAAGGGTACTTTTCTAAAATCACTAGAAGCAACTATGTAAGCGCAGCACTGAAGAATGCTGGGGTATGCTACCTATTTCCTTGTTTTAAAAATTGAATCGTAGTATAAGATAATCTACTTGAGTTTCTAGAGTAGATAGTTAATCTACTTGTAAACATTGAAGGCTTCAAGCATAGCCTAGGTGTACTTTTTCTATATTATAATTTTCTTCAGTTGAGATTCTTGCAGTAACTGTCATATCCATATAGCAGAAGGACCAATAAACAAAACAATTCTAATGATGTGTGCAAAATTTCATACAGTGTTAGTTTAATTTGTTTTTCTCTTAATCTAATTTTATGTCTGTAGTATGTATAAACCTAAACCCTTGTAATCAATATGAAACAAGTTTGTCATTCTATTTCAATCTGCTATCTTTTCAATTTTATATCTGTTTATTTATGAAAGACAACATGCTCTTTTTTAGATAAGAATGTATACAAAAAAAATTAATATAAAAATTAACTTTAAAAATTAAACAACAAAAAAAAATGTCTAACTTTGGCTACCACTATCAGAAAAAGAATTCATCCTGCTCCAAAAAAACAGAAGCAGTAGAAAAAAAATTGAGCAATATTAGAGAAATTAAGTGTTAGTTACAAAAGAGAAATCAGATAATTCATGGTCATGGTAAAATACCTAGGGCATTCCTTCCCTTATTGGAATTACAGGTTGAATTATATCATAACTTACCCAGTTATACAACATAATAAGTGGACTTCTATTTCTCCAGATAAATAGAAGACAGAACATATAGATAATATAATAGGTAGTCACCTAAGACTATTCACAGATATGTACTGACATATGTGTGTGTATATAAATAAATTATATGTGTGAGTAGAGCAATGATTGTTCAAGCAATATTCAACATTGCAGTTACTAGAATTTTAATATTAACTCAGAATTTAGTTAGGGAACAAATTAACCCTTGATGACATTAACTTTAAAAATTTATATACACCACTGCCTTATAAGTTTTACAAACGCTAAAAAGTTGCCCAAGAATATTTTACAATAGTAGTAAAAGTATATTTTATATACTTTAAGTACTGAACATCACAAGTTATAGATGGAGGAACATTATAAAATAAACAACTGTAACATTAATAATAAGCCATTATGAATATGTAACAATCAAAAATCAATCAACAATCAAAAATGAAATTTTTTATAAAAACTGGAGATTCTAAAAAAAACTAAGGTAATGCGAGTCCCATTTATTAATACTAAATTTGTAAAACAATAAATAGGAATTTACAGACATACACGCAAGAATATTTTTGAATCCAGTCAAACAACTAATCAAAATAATTTATGAGCTTCTTGAATATGTGGAAGAGTACATTTACCTAGACTAGATTATCTCACACAAAAGGCAAATAAGCAAGGAAATCAAAAAGATGCTTTTTTATGAATAATTCATGAAATGTATTGACCTCAGCATGAGAATGAAACGAAAGGTCTTCTACACTCAATTATCCTGATATGACTGCAAAAGCTAGTCTCATTCCAAACATGAAAAAGATATGTTTGAGAGCAGCTAAAGAACCATGAATACTCATCATCTTATCATTCATCTTATATCATGAAAAGCATTATAAATAACCAGGGTTTGAGGATATATATCAATGGATATATATCCGATATATATCAAATGATTTTTTATGATATATATCAAATTTTATATTATTGAGTAATTTTTGGCGTTTGTTACTGTATTTCTACTTCCAAAATGTAGATGGCGTATGAGAAGAGTTAAAACATACTGCCTGATATAAGTTCTAATCCATAAATAGCAACACTTGTGCCGGTATTAATGCCAGTCAGTCGTGGCAGAAAAATTTCTCTTTTTTAACACATATGCAATTAGTATACATAAATAATACAATAAAATAATAATATGGCTCTAATACAAGATGGATATATATCAAACTTTTGGTATATATTGGATATATATCATAAATATCCTATATTTTGATATTTATAATAAATGTCGGAAATTTTGGAACCTTGAAAATAAGACACAAAATGTATTAACTTTTAAAGAGCTAAAATATAAACTTTACCTATACTTTTCAAGATTGACTGACAATAGTCAATATGGATAGCCAATATTTTTAGGAGTACCCAGCAATGTAGACAAATAAGTAACCAATTCAAAAGACTATTAAATAGGATAAAACATTATTGAAGGTGTAGAAAACAGCTTTTGTCAGGAGATACACCTAAATCCGAGATATCCTATAACCACTTGTCAATTTCATTACAGCCATTTTTTTGGTAAAATGGCTAGTTCAAAATTAGTTGGACTTTTCACCATTAATTATTTAATACAGAACCTTAAATACAAATTAATACCTATTAATAAAATTTTATTAATATCTTAAATTTGCAAGTGTACTAAAAAACATTAAAAAATTTGCTCATTGGACTTTCTGCTCTGTGGATGGTGCATCGGTTAGATGTTGGTGATGACAATAGTAATGTAGCTGATGACAATGGTAATGCATACATATCTTTATTATATGTATAATTATTCTGTCTGTCTGTCTGTATGTGACTGAATTCTTTCTAAAAGGCTGGACTAAGTCTTATGAAATTTGGTGTGTGGGTCCGTCCCTGGATGGTTCAGATCCAATTGGACCCGGTAGGCATTTCCGGGAATATATTCCAGAAAAATATTTTTGTTCTCTTTTAGATATCTAATTGGACGATTCTCCAACGTGAGAATCCAGCTAAGGAATACCCTAGTGATTTTGATGTAATAGTGCTAGGAGAAAAGGACAAAACTGCACTGGATGCTTTGCGAGACCACCCTGCTATACGGCGTGTGACTGCACAGCGGATAGTGCAGCGGACTATCAAATACGTACAAGAGGTTCGATTATTTTTTTTATTGATATTGTTTATATATAATTTTGGATGTGAGTAATTTGACATTTGGCACTAACGATCTGACGATGATAACATCGTTCGATATTTACAGCTACTGCAATGTAACAATGAATTGATTGTTTTTGTTTATATATAAATAAATATATATATATATATATATATATAACAATTTTATATATTGGCTAAACAACAATATAAAAGATATATCATATTTTCCAGGATGACTGCGGACCAAACGGATGTTTATATTCTGGATGGAGAAACCATAGAGCTCGTATGTTAAGGTCTCTTAGGCAACCAAAGGAGGTAAGTACGATATTTTCTTTTTGAACATTTTGTTTCGTAGCTTGTAAACAATTCTTATTAATCAAGAAGGTCCAAGAAATTGTATGATCATTAGCCTATATCTATTAATCATTCCTTGGAGATATGAGAAATTGAAGAACTTGTTTAATTTCAAATGAAGATTTGTTCCGTAAAAACGAAAGTAGTGTATTAAAAACTATGTAATGTACATGTAATATAACATTCCATTATGACCGAGTTCAAGCTTATCTTTTGATTACAGGATGCTTTCAATTCAAGAAAGCTTTTGCGCACAGTTCCACGACAGATTACTTCTGTTCTGAAAGCTGACTTATTGTGGTCCTTGGGAGTGACAGGTCAGTTTTCTTTTTAGCAAACAATTAGTACTAATTAAATAATATTTTACATTAATATGGATTAGAATATTATAATCTTTATAGTACACCATAACAGTGACAAAAAATATATACAAAACTCAGCTCATAATCTGAAAATACAACAGGCGTTGTTGTCGTTAAGTTGAGATTTTATTCAGACAACCTTTGAGTAAAGGATAAAGTTAGAAGAAGAAAGTGTGGAGTGGTACAATTATGTTGAGGAAAGAAATTGAAAATATACTTCAATGCGAAAAAAGAAGACAATGCATACCTACAACTGCATACACAAAATTATATAAATATACACACAAACAACTGAACTCACTATGCAATAATGTGCATCGTTAGATCACAGCAGGAGGAAGCGACACAAAAACAAAAGAAAATTAAATACTAAGGTAGTAGTACAATTTAACTTT
Organism: Megathymus violae; assembly: GCA_003671415.1. NCBI lineage: Eukaryota > Metazoa > Arthropoda > Insecta > Lepidoptera > Hesperiidae > Megathymus > Megathymus violae. The sequence continues at coordinate 2,252,704 of PDGT01000004.1, read as the reverse complement.
TTTTTTTAGAGGTATGCATTGATTAAGATTGTCGGATAGGTAGGGGTAGGGAATTCCATAGGCGGACCGCTGAGAAATAACATCCATGCCATGTAAGTACAGATGGTACACATGCCTTGCACCTTAGAAACCGAGAAACCGTTTCAGGAGAAGGTATCAGAGTGGCAGTGTTCGACACTGGCCTAGCCCGCAACCATCCTCACTTCGGTCGCGTGAAGGAGCGCACAGACTGGACTGGAGAGAACACGCTAGATGACGCGCTCGGTCACGGCACCTTCGTGGCCGGTGTTATCGCGTCGCGCGCCGATTGCCTCGGATTTGCACCGGACTCGGATTTGCATATCTTCAGAGTCTTCACTAACAATCAGGTTAATAACATTGTTATTCTTAATTGATGGTTAAGTCATACAAGTTTAAATAACATGGTACCAAACCCACAGACAGGCATGTAGCGCTCGGCTGTCTCAGCTTGACGCCCGGTCGCGATTATACATCTTTGAGATCTTCAGTAACAACTGGATTAGTTGGCCAATTTCTATTAGAAGGTCTTTCCAAAACTGAGTCTACCGATTTCTTCCCAGCAGACAACATTGGTGGCGTCTCAGGTGTAATGAGTAGAAGCTGCCAATGTCAGTTTGATCACTTGTAAAAATAGTACATAATATGTATGCGTACGTAAAAATAAAAATATTTACGAATGTTTTATCATTATCATTATAACCCATAATTGTTCCACTGCTGGGCTCGGGTTTCCTCTCACGATTAGAGGGGTTAAGGCTATAAGTTCGCCACGTTAATCAGGTGCGGGTTGGCAGACGTCACACACCTTTTAGAAAATTATGAAGAACTCTCAGGTATGTCACACGATGTTTACTTCATTAAAGCAAGTGATAATTTGAAAATTTAAAATACATAACTTGAAAAATTATGTACAAATGTTTACGAAACGTTATTTTCAGGTGTCATACACGTCATGGTTCTTGGATGCGTTCAACTACGCAATCATGAAGAAGATAGATGTACTTAACTTGAGCATCGGAGGGCCGGATTTTATGGATCACCCATTCGTAGACAAAGTGTGGGAACTTACTGCTAACAAGGTAAATTTACCAGACGTACCTTATACATACTGGATCACTGTTCAAGGCGTTGTAAGTTATGAAAACACTCGTTGATATTTGAGGGTCTGGACAAGTCTTTGTCACCAAAGGCATCCCCGACGCGTTTCCGGCCGAGATGAAAGCCGCGGTCCACTTATTACTGGCTCTTCGACCCTGTAACATTTTACGTAAAATTCTAGAAGAAGGATAGTAACTAGCCAGACGGGTAAAGAACCCTATCAACATGCACGAAGAACACTAGGATTAAATTGTGTGGAACAGAGTCCAACACCATCCAACATGAAGGATCATGCGTCGATTCTTCGTCCTTTGTTCAGCAAGATACGTGAGCAGGATATTGACTTGGACCCGAATTTGAACAGATCCTTTATACCAAACATTTAAATGGATAAATTGAATTGAATTATTCCATATAGTCACCTTGCATTTTCGATTCTTTCAATAGAATTGATTCAGTGTGATTGAATTGCAACATGTATTTTGATATTTTCAACATAATGCGCTGAAGTTGAAGTAAACGATAATCTATATACAAAAAGGGAAAGAAAAAAAAGTTCAATACTTTTTCTCCTTTATTTATCAAATTTATTTGTTTTTCTTTTTTTTTTAATTGACAGTTACTCACGAGCATTCGTGGTGTTAATAAAAAAATTGAAACAAAGCGTTATTTATTAATTATGATTGAACGACCGCTAGGCTAACACAAGTTATGTTGATCAGGTGATAATGGTATCGGCGATCGGCAACGACGGCCCGCTGTACGGCACACTGAACAACCCGGCGGATCAGATGGACGTCATAGGCGTCGGCGGCATCGGTTTTGACGACCGCATCGCTAAGTTCTCCTCCAGAGGCATGACGACGTGGGAACTGCCTAATGTGAGACCACGCATTTAATTTATTCTGTGTGAAATGAACAATACATTTTTACATATAAAGGTGAAAGCGATATTAAACACGTGACAACTATTTACTTAAAGGTGTCCAAGTAAGGTAAATCAGGAATTTCTTTTTGGTACAACGTTAGACCATAAATATACTTATGGCGTCGACACGATACATACATAGCTAAGCTCGGATTTGATTAGTAGCGATTTGGACGGGTGATTAATAAATTCTATTCATATTTAGGATAAGAAATCATTTATATTTATGTAATGTCTTAGCGTTACAAAAACTATGCACGACGACGATTTCGGTTAGTATAATCTTGAAATTTTTTTAACGTGTTTGGGTTACAGTTTCGGAGAGTCAGTTGAGAAAGCGGGTTCCTCGTTTCCTTCATGCAAATGCAGTCATCAGCCCGTGAGCTCGTTTGTCGGCTTTTGTCATATAAAAAAAAAAGTATAATTATAATGTATGATTTTATTATATGGCACTATAATATACGAAGAGAGTCGAATCACGAACAAAATGTCATTCTCGAGTGTCATTAATAAACTGGATGCGCTGTATATATAACTGTCATCAGAGTAGAGGACCAATTCCTATGTGTAGAAAACGAATATTGATTTCTTGAAAGTTATCACGGTTACTAATTATGATGCATCGTACGTGGTTTCAGGGATACGGTAGGATGAAGCCAGACATTGTGACTTATGGCAGCGGCGTCAGGGGTTCCAGTGTAACCGGTGGCTGCAGATCGCTCAGTGGTAAAATATATTTGCAGTCTCAAGGATTCCGACAATTACAAACATTCAATATCTGACACAAAACATAATTATCACATTATATACACATATATGACATGTTTCTTTAGCACCTACAGTACAAAAGTATAAAATAATACACAATAGTAAGTTAGTCAGTAGATAGTGATTCACGAGGTTGGTTCAGATTTTTGGGGTAAGCGCAAAAAAATTACGTGACGCCTGATAAAACCGAGTAAAAGTTTTTTGCGGTGCTACTACTGGTTTACGTATTTTATTTCGCGAACTCATGTTTTGGCTGTTTTGTTATCGACTAACTAATTCTCTGACTTCCATTGGTCTAATTTGATTTCGTAAGAGCAACTAGATGGAAAAAAACCTTGAATCAGAAAAACTACTCGCTTCAGAAAAGCTACACCTTACGTTCAGACATCGTCGTGTCATGTCGTTCAGACAGACAAACACAAATTGTAAGAACTATTTTTTTGGATTTTATTGCGTTAATAAAGGCCCCTAATAATAGTTTTTGACATATATCAACAAAAGTACAAAAAGCGATTTTTACTTTAGTATACGTATTAGTTTAGTATACGTATATATATATATATACGTATGTATGTATATATATATATATATATATATATATATTATTTTGTATTCAGGTACCTCTGTGGCTTCACCAGTGGTAGCTGGGGCTATAGCATTGTTGGCGAGTGGCGTCCCACGACAGAACCTCACACCGGCAGCCGTGAAACAGGCGCTCTGCATCACGGCTCGCAGGCTCCCAGGATTCAATATGTTCGAGCAGGGACACGGGAAACTCGACCTTATCAGCGCATACCAGGTTTCATTTTTAATTACTTTTACTGTCCACCTATGGTCTAAATTCGACCATAATTATTAAGTAACGCTCTATTCACAACTTTTTTTTTGACAAGACTGAAGCTCGTGAATAGCTCCTAAATAAAATAAAAAACAGTTGACAAACAGAGGACAATCAAGTACTACATTGTTTTGTCTTTGCGTATTTACCATCATCATTATTACAACTCGCATCTTCTCACTGCTGGGCTCAGGTCTTCGCAATGAGAAGTGTTCAGGCCATAGTCTACCACACTGGGCAAGTGCGGATTGGCAGACTTCACACACCTTTGAGAACGTTATTGAGAACTCTTAGGTGTGCGGGTTTATTCACTGTGTTTTCCTTCACCGATGTGAGTGATAATTAATTTGTAATGCGCGTATAATATGAAAAATTAGAGGTACGTGTAGGATTCCAAAGCGCGTCTCCCGTGCGGTAGACGTACGTTCCAACCGCGTATTTAAATGTTGGAATATTTAGTTTTTCAGAAAACATTTAATTTCCAAAAAAATATTGATGACACTAAAACTCCTCAATTAGCTACCAAACAAAAAATAAATAAAGACGGATGACAAACACAGAGGAAAAAGACATATAAAGTTTTTGATCTTCTTATTAATATAGAATAGAAAGCAATCTACTTACAATAAATTGAACGTGGCAGTGCTTTGAGATTGAGCCTATATGTCGTTATTATTATTGTGGTAGTTCCTGAAGGAATACGAGCCTCAAGCCAGCCTCAGCCCGCCCTACGTGGATCTGACCGAGTGTCAGTATATGTGGCCGTACTGCACCCAGCCCGTCTACTACAGTGGACAACCGACGATCGCTAACGTCACCGTCATCAACGGACTGGGCGTTGCCGGCGACGTGGTGAGTGACTGAAGTTCACTATTATTATGACACTAATAATCTTATCATATTTATGTATACATACATACGCACACACACACACACACACACAAGAATATAATTGGTAATAAGAGATCATAAAAAATGGTTCATGTGGACAAAATTATAATCTTTAGTAATAATTATTTTTAATAAATTAAATAAACCCTTCGTTTTAAGAAAAAATAAATTTAGATAAATAATAAAGTATGCTCGGGTAGAGTTTTCACGGTCTTCACGTTGTTAACCCTAAGGCGTCTAACGGCAAATTGACCACAGTTCTGTAAATCCAAAATTTTCCTTAAGTTTATCGTATGTCATTACTTCCTAGAATTCGATCATTATTCGCGACACTATCGAATGGTGTAATAATATGTGTTTTTTTTTAAATCAACAGTTTCGATTCCTGGAATAGTGATTTTTCAAAAATCTAATTATGCAGTTTTAGTTTTGATCACAATCGGGCCCGTGACTCTTTAGAGTACTTTTCGCTATCCCGGAAGTATCGGAATTGTTCATCCTCGCCCACTTTAAAAATTCACCCTGTTTACAGAACATAGAGTACGCATTAGAGTATTTTGAAGTTCGTGTTGATCCAAGTAAAAAGCAATATTAATATCGTGTTATACCAATCCGGACATGGCCAGCGCGGTTGACTATGGCCATAACCTGTCTAATTGTGTTAGAAAATCTAGGTTCAGCAGTGGGACAATTTTGGGTTGCAATGATGATATGATTATTTGTAGAAATCGGTCACTTGGCACCCTCATCTCCCCCATGGGCCATTGCTGTCCGTCACGGCAGACTACAGCCAGGTGCTGTGGCCGTGGTCCGGTTGGCTCGCTCTCAGTTTCACCGTGCGCGAGGAAGGTGCCGATTTTGACGGAGTTGTTGAGGTATGTATGAATGTAGATCATATTAAAATAATGTTTGTGTTGTTGAGACGATAACGGCGTTGTAGTCAAAACAAGACAGACATACAGTATAATTAAATTAAAACGTATTGCATAAATAACGGCCAGGCTAGACGGTACTAGTATTGTAAACACAAATCAAGTTTGAAAATTATGACGAACTCTTTGTCGAAATGAAAGAGATTTAATGTTAAGTTTCAAAATCGAAAAAGTCTTTGATTCATGTTTAGTGGTCAAATATAACATTCATTTTATAAGCTCTAATCGCACAGGTAATAGTTATTTTTGATGACTGTCCAAGGTCAAACGTCCAAAAGGGAAAAAAATAATTTGATTTATTATCGGCCTTTATTTATTATATATCGTATGGGATGCAGAATGTCAGCCAAGATGAGCAATTTTTATTAATTTTCGCTTCGATTGGAATGAACCTGTATGAACCTCACAGTCAACACGCGTCGATTTAACTCAGCCTACAATTAGGCGTCCATACACCTTACGGCCATTAAAAATATTTATTATTTTAATTTATATTGAGTCAATTTCTTTTATATATTTTTTTGTTTTGGGCGATCCGTTTCCTCTCTTGAAATAACAAAGTATATGAAATTGTAAATATATAATGTATTTCAAATGTAACATGAAACAATCTTATAAATAAATAAATAATATGATAATATATTTTTAAACTCTGTGCATACATTTAATTGAGTAAAACGTTATTCACGTTTTCGACAGGGCCACGTGAACGTCACAATAGAAAGTCATGAAGAGGGCGGTGAAGGGTTGATGCGGAATACCACTCTCATGTTACCTATACGGTGAGTTGTGAGTTGACTTACAAACATAATTATTACCTTATGAATATCTTTACTAGCAAATTTATTGCCGTGACTTATGGAAGTGGAGGATAAACGCTGGTATATGCGGGTGAGTGAAGGAATTAGTTGTTAACCGAATATCAGAAGTTCTTATGCCGCCCTTGACCTCTGTAATTATTTGACATCTTATTTAAATAAACACACGAAAAAGCATCAGACTTCCGTACCGGGGAAATATTACAATGAAAGGATGAATAACCTATATATTATTATCTTTATTATATTAGTGTCACTGGGTTTCCGGTGTTGTCCGAAGCACGGAAACGTTATTGAAATTTTGCCTATTAATGTTTATTCATCGAAGTCCTGCCGAAATCTTCGATGTTGCATCATCGTCGCCTATGTACAACTGTAATAATAATAATAACGTGTGATAATCACAAGCCGCCGGACTAAGGAATGATTATTAAAGACGTTTCAGTGATGAGGTGATGGGAGCAAAAGCGTTAAATATTTTTCATATATTTCACCCTAAAAAGAACTAAAAAATTACTATATACATGTAATGTAAATAGTAAATTCAGAGTCATTCATCACATTATCAAATGCATGTAACTGTTTTTATTTTGCCTTTGGTACCCTGATTGAAAACAAATCACTCGACAAGATATAATGTACCATCTCAACAATCAATTCACATCTTAAAATATGTTCAAGTATCTGCACATTTTCTTTGTTTTGTTTTCTATGTAAAATAAGCAAATATTTCAAATTTCGCTAACTTCCACACTTGTGAAAATATTCTATTATATTATATCATTGTTTATTCTGTACTTTCTGTAAATCCTAATGACATACATAGTCTGCTGCGGCTTGCGCCGCATCGCATGTGAATACGTATCATTGCTATAGGAAAGACAGAGACAGAAAGACTGATGTCATGAGGCTTATCTTGTATCTGTTTCTAACATTTATATTATAGTCATATTTATATTTCATACAACAGCACCTCGACTGCGGCGTACAGTCTAATATATATTGACATAAATCAGCGGGGTAACAGCGGTAAACACGTTTTACTTTTAGCGCGCGAGTGATTCCTGTGCCGGTGCGTTCGCGACGTCTCCTCTGGGACCAGTTCCACAGCCTACGCTACCCAGGTGGGTACTTTCCGCGGGACGACCTGCGCGCCAAGCACGACCCCCTCGACTGGCATGCAGACCACGTCCACACCAATTTCCGGGACATGTATCGTCGGCTGCGCGAGCACGGCTTCTACCTGGAAGTTATGGGTGAGTGCGGAACCACCATAATAGTACCATCGCTAAGATGTATCCATAAATCTAAGGTAAGTTTATCTAAAATAAAGATTAACTTCATAAGGAAAAATCTAGTATATATAGTGGGGTTTTTGAAAATAGGATTTCAAGAATTTTATAAGGGTTTCTAACTTTGTTTATAAATAGTTTATGAAATATACACTTCTTAATTATGCAGCCGGAAATTGGTTTGCTTAAGGTTTCGAGATATTTGATATATTCTATTTAATTTTAGCAACTTAAGAAATAACTTTATTTCTCAAATTATTTTTCAAATTATGTGCGTGTTACAAATCAATTATCTCTTGAAAACATCATAAAAAAGTCAGCATACATAAGAGTTCTTCATCCTCATCCTCTCTCATTGTGAAAAGAGACTCGAGTCCAGCAGTGTTACAATTATGGGATGTTGTATTGATGATAACTTTTAAAAATATATGTCAATATTTATTCCAACATACATCACTCACTCGTGTCCCACATTCAGAACCCTACACTGAGTGTGATCCGAAAAGAAAGAGAATATTAATGAATAAATAACCGCTTACACAGGCATACCTGTGTCATGTTTCGTCGTCGTTTGTTCGTTGCTATCCTAGATCCTATTGCTTTTTTATGTGAATAGACATGAAACCAAGACATGGGCTACCCAATGGTAAGTGGTCGGTCACCATTGCTAATATAACTCAGCAAATCCAATGGCATCACTAGCGCGATGCTGGCCACCTAACAAGTGTTCACGAAAGAAATTCTCTACCATGCTACGGAAATACCGTCAGGATTATACTGGGTGGCACAGAACCTAGCGACCTCCACGAGGAGGTTGCTGGCGCCATAGCTTAATCCGTTGTTCAGCAGGGTGCACCACGAGTAGGGAAGCTGAAATTCAAAGATGGATGGTGTCTTTTCGGTCCTAAATTTGGTTAAAACTTGAATATTTATTCTTTTTAAATATCTACCATGATATAAAACATTTTAAATTTAGTTGAGAATGTAAATATTTTTCGTTAATAAATTTAATTCACATAACACGTAATATCTTATTGATTTGTCTTTGATTTGTCTTATGCCTTTCTGTGTCCAACTGCAAATATGACAGTTATGTCAACTGTTTCTTATTATTTACACAGGATCTCCTCTCACCTGCATCAACACTTCGTTGTACGGAGCATTGTTGCTCGTGGATCCGGAGGACGAGTACTTCCCTGAAGAGATGGCAACACTGAGGAAGGCGGTCGACTCCGGACTGTCACTCATCGTATTCGCTGACTGGTATAACGCGTCGTTGTTACGCCACGTCAAGTTTTATGACGAAAACACTAGACAATGGTAACTATCTTTGTAACGTTTTGATTATAAGATTAACTTCTACATAGATTATGAAATGTTTTACTCCGAGATATTGCGTGACAGACAGATATTATTACGTAAGACATAAAAAAAAATTTGAAAAAGTTAAAAGAATACATAAAAGTACAAACATTTTCGCTTTTTTGGATCAATTATTAGGATAAATATATATTTTTTTCAATGCTAAATTACGTTTTTGATCCGTCCCCCTTTCTTATATTTTTTTGTATTCATCTGAATTTTGCATGTACATGGTATTCAACTTTATTTCGTTCCTAAACTACAGATTGTCAAAACTATATATTGTTAGACAATTTGAATTAAATAAATTTCTCACTCTTGTGTTGAATTATTGTTTGAGTACAATATACAATACTGAAACTTCGCGATGGTTATATAGTTGCACACGTCACCATAACTATATCTTTCTTATTATAAATTTAACAACTATCCATCGTTTCCTATAGGCGTGTAGTACCATGGACATTAGCAATGATTGATGAAAACTAAAAAAGTTTTGCACCCAAGTCCATGTTCCATGTTATAACAGAATATCAAGATTTTGGTATTTTATGTCTTTCTGCATAATACAATAATATACTATACAGAATTGTTAATATGACACCGTTAAATATATTATATTTTTAGTTTACTGGCATGCAGAATATTCAAGATCTTAAGATTAAGGTTGCTTGTGAAGAGTTCGAAGATTTGTACAAATTGTCCCTTTTAGCCATTAAAGGAAGGATAACGTGTACTTACTAAAATAATGATTTGTCAGTTTTGTTTCTTTCACGTTTGCAGGTGGATACCTGAAACTGGTGGTAGCAATGTGCCTGCATTAAATGACTTACTCAGCATGTATCAAGTAAGTATGTAAGACATTTCAGTATGCGTAAGATTAGGTAAGTTAAGTTTAACAACTATATTTATGGCAATATTACCTTTCCGTGAAGGAAAACTATGAAGACGACGTCAAAACGAAGAAAGTGTTTAGTGACGTAAATGTCACAGTGACGACACGTGACTTTAGGTGATACAGATGAAGAAACAGGAGTTAAAAAAAATTGAGTTATTCTATCCTGTCAGTAAAATGCATCGACGATGCCTTTGTTGTTACTAACGTTTGTCGATGAGTCACAGAAATAACAGTTGTAACCATTGTAACTATGGCGTTAATCTCAATCAGGTCGCTCTAGGAGACCGGGTATTCGAAGGTGGCTTCAAACTTGGAGGCCATCCAATGTATTACGCTAGTGGAACACACATACACAGCTTCCCAGAACGCGGTGTTCTTGTCACTGCCAAACTAAGCGATCAGGGACAACAGGTGAGGATTTACATACATATAATATATATATATATATATATATATATACCATTTATTTGCTCGAGCAAAAATAATACTCAATTGTAAATTGTAATTATCAATTTGTCCATGTATTTTCAGGTTTTTTTATTCTCCATTAACCTCCAACACTGAATGCTTAATGCATTCCTTCAAGAATTCTAATCAGTGTGTCATGAACTATGGATCCTCCTTTCATCCTTTTATAGATGAAATGGTGCACACTGTTAATCGAAGTGTGAGCTGTGTGAAGCTATTGTCCTGGATCCTTTGTGGCAGAGAGCTGAGCTCTGTACTTACCAATGTAGTCCTGACGGCATTCGCATATGAGCGTTCCAACCTCGTCCGAGAGAAAACATGGCGAGGTGAGATGGTGGCGAAGTGAGCGAAACTGCAACTTCATCGAGCTCATCATCACGTGCTCGCGTGGCAGTTTCAGTGTGGCGTCTTAGCAATCGAACGAAGGAAGCCTTAAAACATTCGCCCATTGGTGGTGTTGATCCCATACTAACAGGCGACGCGTTCTGCTTATTTGTAGACAACTAACAGGAGAACTTATTAACTTTATTACTTTGATATTTTCGTTGGTGCTCATCAATCACTGGTTAATGACCCCGGTGTAAAATCGAGACTTATTACAGATAATGTCAGGCGAAAAGCCTAATGGAGGAGGGGGCGGGACGGGTGCTAAGGGACCGAACACCGTCGACGTTCCCATCCTGGGCCTGTTACAGACAGACGGCGAGATTCGAGATTACAACAACGATACAATGGATTCTATGCCGAAGGTAAACTATAACACTTAACACACAATAATATGGATTCCTTGTATCGCAAGCGGCATTTGAATGGACATATATGAAAACACACACTATTAATACATAACGAATAACCGAACTCCTTAAAAACAGGAACAAACATTTAAATTATACATCGACTTTAATTTGAGATCGAAATCTCAACAACTCACTCGATATCATATCAACTAAGTTTCAGAGTTGTATAAAGAGTATATAGTAGAGGTTAATAGTATATGAGATGAGCTAATCCTAAAACGGCTAAATAACATTCCTAAAAATAATTGTGTTTTACAATGGGTAAAATCAGTCAAATGCCAATATTGCAACTACATGGCACTGGTTATCGTCTATAACTGAATTGTTCTAGAGAGGACTCCACCACGCTGTCCCAGTGGTGATTGGTGGAAGCGTTAACCGCCAACCCGACAGGCGGCGGAGTTGTTATGTCGTCCAATATACATGGACGTTCTTAAACGACTGCTAAGTAATGATAATAACCAGGATAATTTAATATGCCCCCTTAAAAAGTTCACTTAAATTAAAACTGGAAGCATTAACAAAATGGCCACCAACGGTCACTAATATCCTAATATATTCTGAAGTCACATAACTTGATCTCTTAGCTGTACAAGTTATTCAGTATTGTGCTATGAGTATAATGTTGATTCCAATCCCATTATCTAAGCTATTTTATGGAAAGCGCATGGATTTGTGGTTCCAGGCGGGTAGGCTAGTCGTATACGGGGATTCGTCGTGTCTCGAAGGTGGCGCAGCTCGTCCATGTCACTGGCTACTGCTGGCTGCGCTACAGTATGCTTTGGTCGGCCACCTGCCTTCAGCATTGAAGGAAGCCGCCGCACCTAGAAAACGTCGGGATGTTCATATCATACCCTCAGGTAGGTACTAACTACATTGATTTCACTTACTAATTCATGGGTCATGTTAGACTAGTTTCAGTTGGGTGTATTTAATTTATTAAGAATTCGTATGAATAATTTCTTGTGTGGCAAATAAACATTGGGAAGTTAGCACATGAGGGAAATCGAAACAATTTAGAGGATAGTTGAGCTTAATTCTCACTAGTCAGTATTTCTTGTGATCCATACAAATATATGGCCATAATGATGTTATTATCAGAGCATCACAAAAGTGAAATGTAGAAGCCGTCAATAACTGTTGCCTGGCACCTTTTTAATCCAATATCTTGTATGTCTTCCAATATTAAACAGTTACGTTAACAAGATACCCCAAGTACTAACTCAAGAAGTTTTTTTAATTAAACGATATAGTTCGATTAAGGAAGCATAGAACGCTGTCTATTTTTTTCAGTTCACATGTCAATATCGAGCGCGCAATCCATACTCAAATTGTTATAAAAATGTATTGTATGTAGTTGAACTCCTTCGTCTCTTATATTTATTGTTGTGGAAATTCTACAAGTTTGATACATAGAAAGCTTGCCTTTTTATTTCTGACAGTGATTATTATTGTAAAAAATCATATAAGTTATTTATATCTCAATTAAAAGTTTTCGACGCTCCATCATTTTATATTGTTATTCCACGGTTGTCAGAGTTGCCCCAGCGCGCGGAAGGTGGCCGTTTGCATATGTATTCTCGTGTGCTGGCGGCAGACGGAAGCGGGCCGCGGCCGGCGCCCCCGTGCTTTCTGCCCTCCCCCCTTCCCGCGCACCCCGTGCACGCGCCGCCATCGCACACCCTCGCCACCAAGCACATGCCCACCGATCCGAAGAGCATAGGTACGTATTACACCGTCACACGCTAAAGACGACGTACAATCTTTTTTTTTGTTAATAACCGAAAAACGAGCAGACAAGCCACCTGATGGTAAGTGGTCACCGTCGCCCATGGACGTCAGTAATTCTAAATGTATCAGTGATACGTTGTAAGCCAGGAAATGGGAAGAAACAAACAAATTACTGGCTTTTAGTTAATAATATCAGTAATAATATTAATTACTTAATAATATTATAATATAATAATATTGTTTCATATTGAAATAACTCAATCATTAAAATATTGATAACTCATAGATTCTTCACAAACATCCTTCAGTGATGTCAGTGCGTCATTTCACGCGGGCCTGGCTTAGAGCATCGTTGATATAGTGTGGCACTAATCTTGAAACTATCATTCACGTGAATTTGATCGTACAAACACGAAAGTCAATGCTTCCAGATCCACATGACAATATGTGCTGAATTTCTTCATGACTAATTCTATTCTCTTCAATTAAATATTTCAATTAATAGCACGATACCTTCCGTATCTGCCAAGTCAAAAGCCGATCATATTTTTCATCTTACAAAAACATCGACTGCGTTTTAATTCGTTAATTTAAGGGTACCAGGTCCCATAGAAGGGCCAATGTTCAATAATGGCGGGAAAAACAGGCGTGTAGTTTGCATCTGTGATTGTATTAAATGTTTAATATTTCTCCAATAAATTTAACCTTTATCATGAAAGTCAATAATCTACTTCTTTTTATCGCTTACTCAATATAGATTTTAACTTGAACATAAAGAACAGGACAAGCCCAAAGAAAAATCCCTAAATAAATATAGGTTGCAAAACAGTTTGAAGGAATGAAATGTATCGAGGCCTCATGATTTTACCTTTTGTTTGCCTATACTAACAACAATTACCATACATGGTCACAGCGAGACAGGCTCGGATAAAAGTCATAAGTACTCCTATAATTGAAAATGTACTGTTTCTGCCCCGACGCATATATTTGATATCAAACGTTGCAGGTGCTCCTGAAGTGGACGGCACTGAACCGGCGCCCAGAGCTTGGCGTGGGGCGGGCGCTGCGCCCTCTAGAGCACACGTGGAGGACGCGCCCAGCCCAAACAACACCAATCGCGCCATCACTGTCCTCGCCATCGCAGCACTTATCTACTGTCTAACGACCTTCTGGAAGCGCTGGGGACGCAAACTACGTAGACGGAGAATTATGTCTCTCGCCACCTAGCATAAGCTCAAAAAGGAGGTCCAATGTGACCCCGACAAGATCAAAAAGTGACGTTTAGAAATTTTTATTTTAATGGTCTTTACATTGATCCGCTAGTCTGCAGGTACAAAGAAATGCTATTATTATAGCTGCATTAAATAGACTAGTGCAATTAATTCACTAATAGATTGAAATGTATTTCTAATGTATTGAAATATTTAACGGAAATGTAATAACTACACGTAAACATTGTTGTAGAGTGAGTTGTGTAATACAGTTTGTCGAGAATGACTTTGATGTTCTTCGTAATTTGAACAAAATGTGTGCGTCGATGAGGAAACTCAATATTTAATTATAAAACATTGTTACCTAAAATATTTTTAAATCAGTGTGGGGAATCTGACTCTTATTGATACTATTAATCGTAAATGTGTAGCGTTAAGAACATTTATGTAATTTAAAATTTACTCTTATGGATTACAATATTAGGTCAGAAACTTAATGAACATTAAAATTCAATTCAAATTCAGGTAAATTCTGTGGATGATAATGTGGGACCTTCATTCGTCAACATACATCTTGAGTTAGATACCCTTCGCTTGCGTGATTACTGCGGCTTATTTTGGCTTATATTACTTTATGTATTTAGTGCATATAATATCTGTACATTAATTTGTTATTGTTATAAAAGACTGGTTCAAAGCGATTACTAGAAAATAATAATTAAACATATTTATACGAATTTTATAATTTTATTTTACTTTGTAATAAAAATACAACTGTAATTGTTAATTCACATTTGTCATTTTTAGTTCATAGTATAAGTGAATAAATAAATCAAATGACCCAAGCATAGAAACATTATTACTTATGGCTTCTGTGAAATTCAAAAAAGAGAATGATGCCTTACCGTGTCCAGCCGAGCTAGACGCAGCGATATATTTTGTCATATAGACGCAGATCAAGACGCATGGTCATAACGTTTATAGATCATGACTTTTATACAGTGAGCACAACAACTTGATTCGTTTTGGACGCCGAGATGAAATATAGTTCAATTGAGATGCTTTTTTTTTACATCGTGACAAAGGGAAAAGTGTACCTTCCGGAGATGCGCGGGAGGGAGGTGGTGAATGCTCATGCATACCAGTGCAGCCGGCTGCGCTGGTTACGTGGGACTCCCGACAAACCTAAGAGCCTACACACTAAACACCACCTGAGGTTGGCTTTAGCCCTACGGCCTCTAAGTATTCATCGGTTGCCACTCCTCTTAGGGAAAAGGGGCGCATCGACATTCTCGCGTTATACACTATTTATATACATAGCCAAAATAATTGATCATTAACGTATGATGTTCATTTTATTCTGTAAGTAATCTTTAGTACACCACTGTCAACATTTGCACTTTACGGTGCAAGTTGCCATTGCGAGATAATTACAGCATTTATTACATGCATGCATGAACAAAATTGTAGATGATCGAAAATTTTGAACTTCATGATGGGCGCTATGTGATCCGTTGTTATTATCTTACTGTTACTGAGAAAAAAAGGTCATATTGGCAATCTAATCCATGAGTCCAAGTCAACCACTCCTGCTCATGGTGCACCCTGTTGTACAAACGACGAGACTGGCGAACAGGACACAGAACTCTGTACCACCCAGTTCACTCTCGACGGTCCTTGCATGATAGTAGGATATTTTGTGCGACTAATTACTACCCTCATTCTAAAATCGACCGTGAAATATTTTATAAGTGTTTCTGTCGCAGCATCGGAGTGCCAGTAACAATGAGTTTCCTCTTCTTTCGGCAACACCTCGGTCATGCCCACAGGCGATGACCGCTTACCATCAGTTGTTTCGTCTGGTCTATTCACTACTCTCTACTACTACGCTCTGTACCAGTACATAAAAAACATAACCTTTCTGTTTTGATTTGTTTTTTACCGGAAATGTTAATTACCGGAAACACATTAAAACATTTCGTGATTGAATCTATCAGAAAATCCAAAAATAGTAGCAAATTATAGAATAATAGCAATAATTTAAGTTTAGTATGTATTATTCATTTATTAGTAATATTTCAATTGATGGTCAGCCAGGTTTACAATGAGTAGGGCAGGCTGATCTGAAAGTACTCTGTAGTATACCACAGAGTACATTTTGATAGTAGTATGCAGTATTCAGTAAGTACGTAATTACCTATGTTAGACCGATCACAAACTAGTTATAAAAGTTAATTTATTTTGAATTAACTAAGGTTGTATAAATAAACTCTTCAATTATAGTAATAATAGGTTCGAATATATAACGATTTTACCCATCTAAATTTGTCAATTTATGGATTAAGATACTTGCCCGACAGTAAATAAGTTATTAAACTGTGATATTTTTGTACCTATCGGTACAGGTCAAAATTTCATTGTCTTAAATAAACTTGTTAGCGAGGCAAGTAAACGAATTTATTACTGATAGCTACCTGATTAAGTGTTTTGAAAAAAAAATCTGCGATATGGAAATCACTGTATAAATAAAATGGTTACTTAATAGTTTTATTAAAAAAGGAATGGTCGTTTTATGCTGAAACGTTAAAAAGTAACACTGGTATATATATTGAGTTATATAAAGTTACCAAGTTACGTTTCAATATATTACGTAGTTTTCAAATTCAAGGAAAAGTTACTTCAATTAATTCGTACCGACTGATACATTTTGATTTACTATAATGAATCAAATTGATATTTGCGTATGAATTCGCAATAGGGTATCAAGTATTTAGGCAGCCACAGAAATCTTGTATTGTAGATTGTAGATCTGTATTGTACGAGACGGCAATTTTTTTGATGTTGTGAAAAGTCAGATTCAGATTCTATTGTCAGATACATTCCGTTTCATCCGGCTAGATTGATTAATTTATTATATTATAATTAGGTAATATACAGTATTAAATGATAATTTAATTTGCTTCGTTCAATTATATTTTAGTCCAATTCAGATAAATCAATTATATTATTTAATATTAATTTGATCGATTTGACATTTGTTCAATCTCACTCTAGTCAATCAGCTCAGTTAGTTAGTTTAGTTCGTTCAGTTAGTAGCCGCGAAGTCGTTGTAGAGAGAAGGTTGATTTAGAGTTGCAGCGCATTATTTAGCGCAGCGAGAATGTCGCGCGTATATCAACCATCTCAGCATGTCATGGAAAAATCCCGTGTACCATGTTTTGATAAATACAGGGAAATGCATAAAAAATCTGTGGAAAATCCAGAGTTGTTCTGGTCCGAAATAGCTAAAGAATTCTTTTGGCATGTCCCGTATGAGCCGGGCAATTTCGTATCATACAATTTCGATGGCTCGCAGGGGAAGGTTTTTGTAAAATGGATGGAGGGCGCAGCAACTAACGTGTGCTTCAACGTTCTAGATCGCAACGTGATGAATGGGCTCGGGGAAAAAATCGCTTTTTACTGGTAAGGTTCTTGTCCGTCCTTTTAGAATTACCAAATCGATAGTCAGCTGGGCGAATGCACCGCATCGCACTGAGACGGCGCGCAACTTATTGATTTTTCCGGCGTTACTAATATTCCAGATGCAGTGAAGAACAGAAGATATCGTTATGTAATAAAATATATGAGTAACTCGCAACCTTCATCTCAGATGATAAACTAAATAAACTTAAATGGGTATTGTGACTGTGCGTGACCTGGGCCTTTGCATTTTATAATACGCACTTTATTGTATTCATCGCAGTGATATTTCATTTGAATTATTTTTGCTGCAAAAATTGTTTTTTTAGCATTTCTTTCACAGCGAATTCAATATTTATTTGTCGATATTATGTATATATTTTTGCTTCTTGTACTCTGTTTAGAATTTTAGATAGTATTATCACCAAGAATATCTGTAAAAATATAATGATATGAAAAGTTGTTCTAAATTTTATTCTTTTATGTAAAAACTAATTTAAATTCAAGATATTTTATTTAACGCCGGGTGTTATTTTAATTTTTTAGGCTTTACCCCACGAAGGTAGAGTCGAAGCGTAGCGAAGATCTAAAACTTTATCCTTTTTAATTCTATGTTATAACCTAATGGACAAAAATGGCGTATTGGCGATACCGCTACTACTACTATAGCTTTTTACGTGCATTGCCTCTGCCAGTAAAAAAATACGAGCAATGCCACGATAAATTTACTACAACCAATAGTAAAAATAATAAAATAAAATTGTAAGTTTCGAAGTTTCAGGAACGGTAGTAGACAGCCACCTTGAATAATGGGCCCATCATTTTATTAAACTGAAAGTAAATTTTAAGTACAATACAAAACTTTAGGTATTATATGATTCATGTCATTAAAATATTGATTAATCTATTTATTAAAAAAAAACTTTATATTACACATAATGTTTTTCGGTGATGGTGCTTTGTTAATTAAGCGAATATGTTAATTGGCATATAAATATATTTTGTAAAGTTTTATGTACTTACACTACAGTATTCCAGTCTGCTTTTAACTAACGAATTAAATAGCATAATTTTTATCTTGGCTGAATTAAAATTTCACAATTGCGTACAATAATGCTGAGGTTTCAAAAATTATCGGAACAAATCTTATATATGTGAACATTGAAAAACAGTTCGATATCTAAAAGAACCCCCAAGCCTCTAACTGTATTAACTGTTTCCAAACAGATAAATACATATATAGGTATAGTAAAAGTCAAGTGAAACTTTTCTCCTGGAGAATCGCATTAATTCTCATAATTAAGTATTGACGTATTCATATCTATGTCGTTGTGATTACACCATGTTACCCATCGATTTAGATCTTGTAATAAATAACGTCCATAGAAGCCACAATGTCGCGGAACTAAAATATTTCTAATCGTTTGCAAATTAATATGAACGGGAGCAATTTCCACTTGTCGTTAATGAAAACTTTGAACAAAAGAAGGCAAAGATCATTGTGACACCGTTGTCATAACTATGTAAAGGTCCGATAAGCAACTATTGACATAAACTAAAGAGATAGATGCAATTACCTCTCGTCTAACGTTGTTTTCATTGAAAAAAAATATCTATGTTGATTTTGTTATAGTAGCCTTTAGAATTTTTTATTTGTTTGAAGGACTCATTTTTTCCTAGACATATGAACATTACTTCACTGATTAATTATTGACAGTTAAAACTATCAATTAGTCTTGTGGAGCGTTAATATGGGGTTTCAAAGATATTCTCCGTATATAATGCCATGTATCATAAACTTATAAATGACACCTATACTAATGATCAAAAAAAACTATACCGGAGACTGACTATGTTATTTTTAATTTCATTTTAATGTAGGCTTTGTACGGAAGCCAAAATTTATTTCGATGTCTGTTTGTAATTACGCACTGTCAACGCGTTTCCTCAGAACATGTTATAAAATATAATTGGGAAACTTAACTGGGTCCCAAATCACGGTTTTATATAGTCTTTCTCGTATTCAATAGAACCTAAGATTTTTAGTTTAATGTGCTGGATAATAATTGTATGGACGTCATTTAAAGGATTCGTATGATTTAGCTGACTTAGAAATCTGCAAGCAATATTTATGGCCCCTCCATTACAAAACTTGGTGAATTTCTAAAAGTGAAAACTCTAAAATTTTACTGTGTACGTGGGCATCTTGAAAGACAAAAGAAAAAACAAAAGATTGTGGACGTCTAGAATGTATTCAAGTGAAATACTAGAAAATTGTAATTGAATAATTCTTCTTTAAGATATATTAATTTCTTCCAATGATTGTTGCATCTGAATATTATCATGTCAAATTTATTTAGTAAAATTTCCGAGGTTTAAATAAATATATTTTTATATGGCGGCTTTAACAATTTCTTTGATAATAGTTCTTGCTAAACATTACTTGTTGTATTTTGACAGATATACCCGATACTCACTAATTTAACTATTGTAGAAATAACATTATATTATTATTTTGGTTTCTTTTCTTGTACACTGACACTACCTAATATCAATTATCGTTTCAATTATACTTTTGAATTTTCATTACATCTGTTACATTTTTATGAAATGAGTTTGCATCTTTATGAAAAACATTGGATATTTGTGAAAAATTGATTTGTTTCATAATTTAACTACACACATCAAAAAAAAGTTTGCGATCGGTTCGAAAAATTGAAACCTTTTCTTAGCATGATAAAATACAACATGATTTATTTTTATTTTTTGTTCTCTATTTAAAAATCCCTAATTTGAACATGAAAGATTCTAAAATTTCAATTGTTTTTCAATATAAAAGAAGGTTCAGTCGTGGTAGAGCATCATTCAGAAATCTGATACAAGTCGATTCAAGCGGTTTTTTCGATATTTTCGGAGGATATCTAGCTTGAAAAAAAATGCCAAAAGGATTATCAGAAGGTTTACGAGTAAGAATTATAACTTTGAGAGAAGAAGGATATTCTACGAGAGAAATAACAAGCAGAGTCTCCGTATTCCAATCCTGTGTCGTGACCACGTTGCAGAGGTACTACGACATGGGTAATTTAGCTGACCGACCTCGCAGTGGTCGTCCAACTGTGCTGACTGCTGCCCAGAAGCGCTATATCAAATTGTTGACTGCCCGTGACCCAACAATCAACGCTACCAAAATAAAGACAGAGTTGCGGGCTGCAACTGGACGTGAAGTTAGCACTCAGACGATTCGGAATTGCTTACACTAGGTTGGTTTACGAGCGAGGAGGTCCTGGCGAGCACCTCTGAACTCACGGCAACGACAGCGACACAAATTGCAATGGGCTAGACTTCGCCAAATTGAAGAAGTTGAAGATGAAAACATTTGGCATAATTGCCTCTTTGTTGACAAATCACGAATCAGTACTCATCCGGCTAACCGACGTGTTCGCGTCTGGAGAAGACCTGGAGCCTCGGAGAGGCAAAGAACTGCCACTGGAACTGTTCAGCAAGGTGGAAAATCGGTGTCCTTTTGGGCCGGAATAATGATTGGAGCTAGAACACCATTGATCCCGTATCAAGGCAACATGACTGCAGTTATGTACAAAACAGTCGCTATTGATGGAATTGTTAGACCATTTAGAATAAACCATGGGCACCAATTTGTATTGGTCGACGATAATGCCCCCGCACATCGAGCTCAACGAGTTAATGCTGCTCTCCGTGAATACAACATCACAAGATTAGACTGGCCTGCCGGCTCGCCTGACTTAAATCCAATCGAGCGTGCATGGGACGCTGTTAAGCGAGCTGTTTGGAACTGTCAGCCACTTCCTCAGACCGTGCCAGAGATCAGGGAAGCCGTTGTTCAGAATGGGACAGGTTGCCGCAAGAAATGCTGGATAACTTGATCCTCAGCATGCCCAGAAGGATTTCCACATGTCTTCGACCCAGAGGAGGAGTGATATTATACTAAATAAAGACCATTTCAAATAAATGTAGTATATTTTTTGTATAATCCTCTTTTTCTTTCAATCAAATTTTCTTCACATTCGCATTACATTTGAGTAAGCTAATTTTTATTACCAAAAAAAATATTAAAGGGTTTTTTTTTCTAATTTCATAAACTGTATTTTTAGTTAAAAAACATATTCTATAAACACTTTAAAGTTACAATTATAAAAAATATGTCTGTTTTTCCTACTGATCGCAAACTTTTTTTGATGTGTGTACATAGGTGTTAATAATAAAGCATCGTCTTTGTGTTCCACTGGAACATCCACTATACGGATATTTGGTCCTGCGACATGTATCCTTTCAAAGATTTAAGTCGATATTTTTCCTAATGAACTTATTAAGTTTGCTTATGGCATTACTGCATCGTGGAACGAGTCAGCAATTTTAATCGTGTCTTAAGATGAACATGATCATTCAAGATGAGATAAAAATTAGTTCACGAATAAGTCAGTAACGTCGTCAGATACAAACCATTTCCTTTGTACATGATCTAGATAATAAATAAAACATAAGGTTAAGTATCACACAGATACCAGTACAGTTGATAACCTCGCTACAATGCAGATCTTAGCTGAATTGCCTTCCTCATCTGGCCAGTTAAGTTAATGATAACAGATTTAGTTTTGAATGGGAAATTGTTTTTTTTGTCTTCCATAACAAATCGATATTAAAAATAGAAATTTATAATGTTTTCAGTTAACATCGTAAACCCAGGTCGATGATCGGTACTAAGACATTTTTTAAGTCCGTTTCTACTAAAATCTATCACATTCATACATTTCGAATAAGATTAGAAATAAGTTACAAGCGTCAATACTGGTAGTTTTTGATTGAAGTTTACTGCTAAATATCTATAGTGTAACACTTAATTGTTACACTGCATTTGAAGTATTTAAGTACTGAAATGTTTTTGTCTTCACCTTGATATTGTCATTTTAATTAAGAGTCATATTTCTACATATACTTCTACAGCAGGTACTATTTTGAAAATTGTTCAGAATAGAAAGACTGCTTTATAAAATTTTGTACAGGTTTTCGATATGAGTAGATTTGTTACAGTCGTCTGTCTGTTGTGTAAAAAACGTTTTATATATTGTTTGACACATGAAAGAAAATATTTTTAGGGAGGGCAATCATCCCGATGACTACAACAGCATCACCTACAGGAAACTATTGGATCAGGTGTGCCAATTTGCGAATTCTCTCCGCGATCTTGGCGTGGGCAAGGGCGATCGAGTCTCCATTTACATGCCGATGATCCTGGAGACAGTTGTTTGCATGTTAGCCTGTGCTAGGATTGGGGCCATACACTCTGTTGTGGTGAGAAACTTCATTTATAATGATGTCTTTTTGGGCATTAGTCAAAATTATTTATCCCACATCGATCTGTGTATGTGATTTGGATGTGTTGTTACATAATTTTAGTTTGCGGGATTTTCGTCGGATTCCCTTGCGGAACGGATGTCGGATTGTCAGGCCAAAGTGCTCGTGACAACTGATGGAGCATGGCGTGGGGAAAAGCTGCTCTGTTTGAAGAAGACTTGTGAGGATGCAATGCTCAAGGCTAAAATTAAACACAAGCATCAGGTTGAGAAATGCATCGTTGTTTCTCATCTTGCAAAAGTAACACCGTGCGGAGTTTTACCTGAAGATCTTAAAACTCTCGTAAGTTACGACATATTACGAATTTGAATACACATGCGAAACATTTGTTAGAAATCTACATCCTATTTCCTTTACAGTACCGCTGGAATGATACTAGCGATCTGTGGTGGCACGATCTCATGGATAAACAATCAACGATTTGCCCTCCGCAGTGGATGGATGCTGAAGATCCGTTGTTTTTGCTGTATACCAGGTAGTATAAAATAAGTGTATTTTATTGATACACTTATTAATTATCTTCAAGTATTTTTAAATTTACAAACGCGTAGGTCAAAGTTAGTCCAAACAGCAATTGTGAAAAGTGTTGTGATCTTGTTTTGCGATGATGACCATGAAATGTTTGAACACTACGAAGGATGCATTCACGTTCGTTACTATCATACAATATAAACGATTATTATGTAATTATGCGGCCTTGCGAATGTGTAAGCATTTTTTTTAAACCAGCGGTTCAACGGGTAAACCAAAGGGGATCTTGCATACCACCGCCGGTTACATGGTGTACGCCAGTGCGACTTTCCGCTACGTATTCGACTACCGCGAGAAGGATATCTTTTGGTGCACCGCCGACGTTGGCTGGATTACTGGTCACACGTATGTTGTATACGCTCCTCTGTCCAACGGTGCGACGTCTGTGATGGTAAGTGAAAGAAACGCTCTTCCCATTTTGTTGAAATTGGTGATTGTTTAAGATTGAGGTCAAACACTGTCATCGCAATTATCTGCTCTGCAGAGTTTCAATCGTGACATAAGATTCAGGTAAAATAGGTTATATACTTACATTATACATAAGTATATCAAGCTTAACAGTGCTCTTTCATGAATGATGCAGATAAATGGGTCTTTAGTAGGTAGCCATTACCATGATTATCTTTGACCTTCATCTGAACACGAGCACACATTTCTTACAATCAAATCTATTTAAGTTAGGAGTTAGTATCTAATAATAAGAAGTTAATATACATATATTTCTGATAGGTCTTCATTATTATACATTAATACTTCATATGCACACTATAATAACATTTAATAGTGGTTAGGTTACAGACAGCATAGTAGCTAATATATACATATATTAACAGAACAAGTAATTTTACCGTTTGTATATTGGTAAATAGTGCCTTGGTAAAATCTTAACTGCAGAGGATATCCGTCAGTGTCATTGACCACTTGCCTCAAATTGATTCGTGACTTGTTTTTTAAAATGATAAAAATTACATAAAATTGCATTGCTGTGGAGATTAAAAAAAAACTGAGAGTCTGTGTATTGCCTGATTTATATCGATAGTCTGCACTACTGCTGTTTTATTTATACGTAAACGAAATTCAAACCAAAAAGTAGTAAATAGTTTTAATTTTATTATTATTATTTTAGTTCGAAGGAACGCCCTTCTACCCAGAAAATGATCGTTACTGGGCCGTGGTGGAGAAGTACAAAGTTACTCAGTTCTACACAGCTCCCACAGCTATCAGGGCTCTGATGAAGTTCGGGGATGATCAGGTCAAGAAGTAAGTATTCATAGCTCTATCATATCTGTCAACCATAGCCCAGTTGGTAGTACCCTGTCAGCCGAGCGAGGGAGCCGGGTTTGATTCATAACATCATAAGAGAACAAGTAAATTTACCACTTTTTTCTTGTTAGACAGTGCCTTGGTAATGTCTTAGGTATAAAGGTTACTCATCGCTGCCATTGATGACTTGCGTGAAATTGATTCTTGAATCAATAATTTATGCGACAGATAAATATTTGTTCTCGGGCCATGGGTGTTTGTAATGTCCATGCCACGCACAACACAGGAAATTCTAGTGAAGGGGTGTGAGTGTGTAAACGTTTAATTATTGATTTATTTACATCCTCTATTGTAATACTACGGAACAGATATAATTATACAGTGACATTATAATGAAAGAACTTCCACTAGCACCAATAATGTGAACAAAAACCGCGAAGGACTAGACTGCACGGTTTCGACAGTTTTAATACGCGATTTATAATAATATTGTTATAAAATGGATGATAGTGCGGGTGATGTGAACAATTTTACAGCGCGTTTATTATAGAGTTCTATGGACTCGTTTTACCCCGCAATCTGACACGATTACCTATCTTACACGTGTCCATTGACAGATCTTATCTTAAGGCTGTGTTTGCAACATGACATTTCATGGGGTGTGGTTTGAAATATGGATGTGTCTAACTACGCCATTGAATTTTAAGCCTATTGTAGAAAATTAACTCTACTAAAAATAGATTAATCTAGGTGTTTTGAACAGGTGAACTAATTGTATTCAACTCATAATTAGTTTATTGTTAACAGCGTTCATTGCTGAGATCGATTATGTAATTTAATTTTTATGTTGTTTCCTTCACCCACTTGATAATTTGAGTGAAAAGTGACTGACATATATCGATCCTTACACGAACTTTTTTCTTGGCTTAAATTATATGTCTATAATTTTGGTACAAAAATTTCTAAATCAAAATGTTTTTTGAACTGTAGCATCGAGTAGCGTAGCATAACAATTAAAAAAGAAATAAAAGATATCATGCGGCACTTCAGCACCAAGTTTCTTAACAACAAGCAATATAAAAAAAATAAGTAAGTTCCTAATTAGGTGAAAAACATTTTTTATTTTAGTTACTTGTTATTAAATAATTACAATTAATATAAATATGCATATACATTTATATCATGCTAAATATCTTATATAAGACATTTGTTCTGCCATACAAAACTAAAATTAATTAATTATTTAAATTAATGAATTAATATTTGAAAAAAACTGTCTTAACATCAAGTGTCATCCACTACAAGTTAAAATAATGTATTTGAACTTGTGTAGATGAATAATAGAGTATCTTATTAACGATTGAACATTTGAACAAGATATCTAAATATAGGGAGATACTTAATAGCAGGAATTTAATGATAACATTTTAAGGAGAAAAACAAAATATGAATCAAGAATAATAATAAACTCGGAAACTTTTATAATCACAGAATAAACAATAGTTTTGTCTGTACTGCAATGTCGTCGTCGCATTAATCACAATTTTCCAAGAGATATAGTAGCCAAAGTGTATCGCTATCAAGTTTCAACATTTAAAAAGACAATTTTTAATAAAACTCAACAAGACCATGATATGAAATTGGTTGTGTTATATGCAATTAGATGATTACCTTTTGTGATTGTTGTGGTGGGTAATTGAATGAAATTAGAATTCAATACGTTATTTTTATTCATTATACGTTCAATAGAGGCGTACATTTTATGTCATTCTAAAATTATCAACTGATTTCGGAAAAATGTTACTTTGATTTACAAAGTTTTAATAGAAACTGCCGTCGTATCGACCGTCCATTAGTATTAATTGGTCGTCTAGACGTCTCCCAACCCACCCACCTTTAGTGCGCAGCGAAGCGCCAATGCGAAAAGGGTCGCATCCTCCCATCTGAAACGTGATTTACCCTAACTCTATTCAATATTGGGTACGGGGAACATACGAGTATAATAATATTTATAAAAAATCCAGATATTAAGTCTTCAAAGAAATACAAAACGGTTTTATTTTCGAAAAATCACTTAATATTACTTTTCAATCATGCTATGCTCAACCGATGTTCGATCTTTCTGCTTTTTTGGTTCAGTCTTTTATTTCCGTTTATTCTTTATAACTAATAAAATATTATAAATATCATACGTATATTCTATTTTTAAAGTAGTGATTAAATCTCGCTATGAATGCGTTTTATATCAAACCTAAATTTGCTTACATTATACTTACCTTTATTCACTCTTATAGACTGCTTTAATTACTAAAGATCGGATCAAACATTTCAGTACGCGTATATAAAATAAATTTATAGAGTATTTCTTGTATTTCTTCACATTGTTCGGTGAAATTGTTAAAAAATCTGTTTTAAATTGCCTAATTGGTACTCTTTTATTAATTGCAAATAAAACGAAATTTAAGTTGTGAAAGATTTACAATGATTACAGTTCTTGGATTTGACTTCTCGCCTTGATATTTATCGTATTCGAAGACTATTACAATAACATATATGTTATTTTAAAGTAAATTAATTGTATTTTAAAATATTCTAAAAGACTGTGAAGTTTGTGTTGTACTGTAAATGTGTTTCTGATAACGAAAACCTAAAGAATTCCTATTCCTATTAAATCTTTCTACGTATGGCGTCTATGACACCCAGTTCAAATCGGATTATATGTTATACTATTTTTTAGTTATATTTTAGTGTTAATATTATTTACCTACGTGTCTACCAACAATCCTTTTAGTATTCAGACGTGGATTATTTTGAATATGTTCCAGTAAGATTTTTGGCGGCCAAGTAAAGCGGGATCCCGTTACATCTTAATCAGTCACGCATCGATCACGTCCGTAGTGTTATCGGTCTGTTCATTTGTAAGTTATTGATATGAAAAAAATATCGTGTTTCTATACATATCATGTGTTTCGGTCACCGTGTCAGGAACGAGTAATAATGCGAGTCTCACGCTTCCTTTTCGGCCGGCAACGTTTCGGTAATGCTATGGGTGGCGGTGTTCACTTATCATTAGATGGTTCGTCGGCTCGATTTTCGACTAGCTGCTTAAAAAGTATAGTTATAGTATTTAATAATCTTCCTCTTAGGGCCTTAATTCCATCAAGCATCAATGAATTTTAAAGTTGTAACAATTGAAAGCTACGTTCATTCCGAACGGAAACCGGGTCATCGATGGTTCAGTCAGATGTAGAGTCGCAGGAGAAATGACACGACAAAATATTGATACTGTGTTTCATTATAAATAGAATTATATGAACATATTACAAAGTTATGTCAGATATCATGCGGTACAAAGTATTATAATACAGAACCAAGGAGGAACTACCGTTTTGTTTGTATTCACCTATAATACAATCATACCTTTTGCGCAAAAATGCATAGAAGATCTATAATGCAAATAAATAGCAGTAGTATTGTTAATAAACTCTTCGATGTTCCATGGATAGAAGTATTTGCAGAAAGAAACAAGAAATGAAAAAGGTTGTATAAATACATAATGATGCTTACATACATGTATGAATAAAATTGTACACTATACATACTCATAATGTACATACTACGTAGTATACATACCTATAATGTAAAAAAAAATCTGCCTGTCAAGCGAAGAGTTCCAGGTTTTATTTTGGGAATGTTATTTAATTATGTCCAGTTCAGATTATTTGAAGATTAAAAATTACCTCATGAAACATATATATTTAAATTTTATTTATTTATGTCTCTGTATAATTTACTATGAATACATGACAATCCATATACATATGTATGTACAATACCTAGTTGTCAATGCACTTCCGCGTAATGGAGGAAATATTGTAACCTACTTTCCAATTGACATTATATCACTTGTATTACTACTTCATGAACACCGCACGAGGTCTACGTTAACAAGTCAAGGTCAGATTTAATGTACATACCTACTGTACTAAGTACAGAGCAAACATATAAAAGTGTGAGTATTGCTATGCTCTATCTCTCTTACATCGTCGCACTGTACGATGCTCTCAAAAGCACTTCTTCCTTTAAATAATGTAATAAAGCATCCAGGTTCATTCCATTCCAATCAATGTTCAAGTTATAAATTTAAAATATCCATTTAAAAAAAAAAATATTTTTCCTATCCGTTCTCGAAACGGATATTTTAATATAAAAATTATAATTCAAATTTAAATAATATATATATATAAAAAAATTAAAACCTTTTCTCACAGAGTATGTTTTTAAATATGTGTACACAACATTTTAATTTTCATGTCCGTTTATGGTTTTTTATTAAGCTTAGATAAACAAATTACTTGATCTATTTCGATCAGTCACTTTTGTTTTTTTTCCAACGACCATGAAAATATCAGTTCGTTATATTGATCACGCATCGAAAACCAGAAACGATCAATAAAAATAACTCCAATGAAATTAAAACGATAAAGCGAAAAAATTCATTTTTTCTAAGTTTATTCAAAACGGAAATTTTTGACTCTCGGGTATCTAACATGAAAAAAAAAACATTTTTGCAATGAAAAATGAAAGGGAACGAAAAAAATGGATATGGACAAAAATAAAAATAATTACTTATAATAGCGACTTTAGGTACAAGTGGTTTATATTAATATAATACATATTATTAATCGTCGTACACGAGAACACTAATTAAAATAACATTAGTGAAAAAAAAAAATTCCTCAGATTTATTCTCACATGTCAGTCAACATTTATTCGTTTTTATTATCTCTCAAAAGTAATATCACTAATTTTATTTCCTCTTCCCTTGAGCATTATAAATATTTTCAATAGTTGAATAGATTAAAATTTTTGTACTGCAATTTAAAAATACGAATACATATTAATTTATGAAATAACTAATAACGGCCTTAGTTCATTTCTTCAAAAGCTGCTGGTTTTGGATTACAAATTTCTTAATATAAGGATATCTTATAATTTCGATTTCGTAAATGACCAAGAGTTTAACGTCAGCGCTACATACAAAATACCAATTTTGGTACTGACTGTTACATACTTTGTATTAGTATCTTACAATAATTTCCAGATATGATATGAGCACCCTTCGCGTGCTGGGCAGCGTGGGAGAACCGATCAACCCCGAGGCGTGGCTGTGGTACTACAATCTTGTAGGTAACGGCGTTTGCTCCATCGTGGACACCTTCTGGCAAACAGAGACGGGCGGCCACGTGCTCACCGGCCTACCAGCCGCCACGCCCATGAAGCCTGGAGCTGCTGTGAGTAATTACCACCTTTTTAACCGTTACTGGGCTACTGAATATTGTTAGTCGCAGAAAGAGCTCAATTTATTTGTACACCAAGGAATCCCAGATGCCTTTTAAAACAAAGAACTTTCATACACATGTCTTCGCGATGTTTTATTTCAACGTTGGAAAGGAGTTTGATAATCGATCGGGGTTTTAGGAGTTCATCTGCTAAATTATATTTAAACTTATAATACATATGTATATTGTTGGTTTCAATACAGATATTCAACGTTTCAGATTAGCAAGGGTCACATTGTCATTCAAATTATTTTTTTTTAATTCTTGTATAGCCATTGAACGCAGGAACGTATCAGTATAATGTTTTAGTCCGATGACCTTGACTACGTGCCTGGGTTAGACTTTATCACATCATTTTACTGAAGGTAATTCTATTTCAAAAGTTTTCATAGTACATTGCTTAAAATGTATTGATTATAATAATAACTGATTCTTACCTACGTAAAGACAAAAATAAGTCTTCCACATGGGAGATTCTTGCTAGTAGCTAACTAAAATATTAAAGGGTCCGATGTGTATAGGTTGCACTACAGGAAAGTTTCTCTAATGAGTGGAGATAGGAATAATACTGTACTTATGGTTTGTTTAACAAGTTTTCCTCTACGTTGAATTTTGTGAATAATCGCTGAAGCTAAATAGAAGGAAACTTTTTTGATTTCCACTCTGATTACCATTGATGATAATATTGATAATATTTTGCATCGGAAATTCCTATCTCTATCATATTTTTAGTCGGATCTATCAGATTTCAAATACCTTTAATTGAAATATGTCCTAAATTTGAATACCAGGGGTTCCCATTCTTCGGAGTGGAGCCCAGGATCTTAGATGAGAATGGAAAGAAGATCGAGGGCCCGGGGGAAGGCTACCTTGTGTTCGCGCGGCCGTGGCCGGGGATGATGCGGTCCATATTTGGAGACCACGAGCGATTCGAAAAGGTGTACTTCTCGAAGTTCCCTGGATATTACTGCACTGGCGATGGTTGGTAAAAATATTTTTTAATTTCGATTTTTTTTTCAACTTTTTCTTGCTCTCAATATCTGTAGGAACCATCATCAGCATCATAGCTTATAACTGTTCTAGTTTTGGACACGCTGGTCAAGTGTGGTAGACTTTGCACACGTTTGAGAACAATATATAGAATTCTCTGGAGTGCAGATTTTCTCATGTTTTCTTTTTCCAGAGTAAATTCAAGAATGTCGCTTATAATGCTCTTTGCTCGAAACCAATTTATTAAAATTATTGTTCTTATTAATTTTAATATTTAATGAAACAACTCATCCGCAATGCTAGTAGGATAACTTATAAAATTACAGAATACTTGTTTATGAATATGTTTAGAACGCGTTGCGTTTATTTTTTATATTTTCGTATCATCTACTTCTAGATTGTGGGCAATGTAATTAAAGTACTTTAATTGCAAATTATTATATATGTATTTAATTGTTCTCAGGTGCTAGGCGCGATGAAGACGGATTCTTGTGGGTGACTGGCCGTATCGACGATATGTTGAACGTTTCTGGCCACTTGATGTCCACAGCTGAAGTGGAGGGAGTGTTGACGGAGGAACCTAGGGTTTCCGAAGCTGCAGTGGTGTCCAAGCCACACCCAATAAAGGGAGAATCGCTGTATTGCTTCGTCATTCTGAACGAGGGGGCTAAATTCGACAAAGATTTGGTCGACAGCCTGAAGAAACGGGTCCGCACTAGAATCGGTGCTTTCGCTGCACCCGATGTGATTCATTATGCTCCTGGCCTGCCGAAAACCAGGTCTGGTAAAATTATGAGACGGATCTTGAGGAAGATCGCGATGGGCGACTCGGACATCGGCGATACATCAACTCTGGCCGAACCCGCAGTCGTGGAGAAACTGATACAAACTAAACCTTAGGTTATTTTTACTTTAATCCATTTAATGGCCATAAATTTTGTTCCTAATCATTAAAGTATTACGAATTTCCCAAATAGACTTCAGGTATTCACTTTCCTGCGTTAATATTTATCTTTGATCCGCAGTGTGTTATTTATACCATAATTTTTATCAATGAATTGTCAGAGTTGTTACTGTGTCTACTACAAAAAATCTCTTACATCTCGGGCTTTTTCTATCCGTCCGATTTTAGGCCAAAGCCTTCACAGAAAACCCTCGTATATAATACAAAATTAAAACTTTGACATAAAATGTTTATCTCCTCACAACATATTATTGATCATTTTTCCAAGTAGATCGAAGGCTATTGAAGAATCTCCAATATTAAAAAACGTGCCAACTTACGGTTTCAGTTTTCTCCTACGGTATGATATTACGGGCAACTCGTAAACACAAGTTAATTTAACACAACGTCGGAATGTCTAGCTTGGTACAACGTGTCAAGCTGTCAATATTTATTATACTATGTGACTGTTCATCGTACACATCATATTTATATATTTTACTAATTGATGTTACTGAATGATGCTCGTAAGTCGCTCTGTAAACAATCTTTTATTTTCACTTCCTAACCTGTATTTATAGTAACGCTTTCAGGAATTATAAACAGTCATTCCATACAAAATGTATTCATATTTTTGACATTTATAAAATGTTAACATTAAAAAAGTACACTTATATTAGTTTTCTTGGGGTAGATCTTTGTGTGCAGATCTTTTTATTTAATTAAGAGTTACCTACCTACCTCCGTCTATAATATCGATCGATACGATGAGTATAGGAGGAAATTTTTAGTTAAGTACGTACTATATTTGTTTTATGGGTGTAAGGAAACGTTCGGTGAGATGATTATGTTTGTTACTTTTGATACTTAACATTTTGAGGTTGTGGGATTATTTTATTGTGAGACATATATACTTATCATTCGTCAGGTCTTGAACTGGTGTTGATATTGATATTGATGTGATGTTTACTATTGTATCCATGTAGTTTTAAATGTATTCGTAGTAGTACATATGGACCGTTTATTTTGAAAGTGGTTTAAGTCCATATTCTGTTGTTTCGAGAAAGTTAGAGGTTAGCATATTTATTTATTAATTTAAAACTTTATTATACCTTTTAAAAAAATGGTACAACAGGTGGGTTTAATGCTAAAAGCATTCTCTGCCAGCCGACCTTAGGGAAAAACGGAGACATCGAAGGCGGTTATAAATCATATCTGTTAATTAAAAAATTTAGGCAAATTATATGAAGACTGGCAATGTTTCTATTGTTTTATAAATACATAATTTGATTATATAGATTTGTTTTAGGCGAATTAGACTACAATAATACATATTTGTGGGCTGTAAATGGAGTAACACCACTTTCAAAATTAGACAACTGTAAAAATCGTTTAATATCAATTTTAAAAAATCAAAAATTATTTAAAATATACTTAATTTTAATCCAATTTTGTTTACAAATACTCATGACAAGACATAAAATTTAACACTAAATACTATGTGTAAATTACAAGATACTAATAGTATTTACTTATGCTCTGTATGTGGGAGGTTTTCGAAATATGCATGATGCACCGGAGGTATATAGGGTAGTAACTGCTTCATGTCTTTATATTTTGTCGTAAGTAATAGGCCTGGCATTTTGGTACAAAGGCGCCAGGGCGATTTTTTCAAACTTTAGCGGTCTTGCAGGACGTGTAGGTAATAAATTAAAATCACCTAGGTATATTCCAGAATTTATCAAAAATTTCTTTACTTTGTGTTTCATTAATACGTTCAATGCATTTCTTTGAGCAATTACAATTTTTGGATTCAAATTGTTTTGCTGGAATGAATTTTCATCTTTTTGTACAATACTTTTGTCCACTATTTCGCTTAATTTTGTTTATTTGTTGCAGTATTTTTCTTTATTTTGTTCTGCAGAATCTAAGTTCTCAATAACAATATCCTTATCTGATGAAGATTCTACCTCTATTATTCTTCTTCTCTTTTTACGATTCGTTATTTTGTTGTTCACAACGGAATTGTTTTCATCCTCTGAATCTTTGATTATTCTTCTGTTTATATTCATGGGCTTTATGTCTGCGTGAATTTATTTATAATTAAGCAAAATAAATATTTTCAATTGTTATAAAATAATATTGATTTACCCTATTTTGTTGTTACCTATGCCACTATCTGATGTTAAAATGAAGTTATCCATTTTAGGAAAAAAATTGAATAACTAACCTAAATTAGCAACTCTTGACACGTAAGATGACACGAAATATGAAACAAATGAAAAATAACAGACTACTGATCGGCAATCATGTGTTAAGCCACCTATCTCTGTCAATTGGACTTACACCATTTTCATAATCGATGTTTATGCAATTTCATTTACCGACCGATTTTAAGTTGTACAAAACATGGGATTTTTTAAGAAACTAAACACGGACTAGGCACACATAAAAAAATTACATTAAATTAAGCATGAATTACGTAATATCTCTTTTTTTTTACATGGACTCACACCACTTTCAAAATGAACGGTCCATATAATATATCATGCACAATTAATTGTATGCTATGCACAGTTGGCGTTTGTATAACGGTCACGACAGTTTGAACTGTAATCAATGTGAGATAAATATGTTTGATTTATATTTATGATAAACAATTGCAGCAGCAGACATAGAATAGTTTGTGTTGTGAATGTATTTGTTAAGTTTATGTCTAAGCATAAAATAAAAATGATTTCAAATATGTGTATAATCACGTACCTACTTACCTGTCTAGTCCAAGCGGAAGAGGACAAAATTATATAATCAATTAATGTATCTACATTTCAAATTCACGTATTAAACGTTCGAACTATTTAATATCTCTCTTATTAAAGTCTGTTAGAATTTGCGTTGAAAGGTTATTGTCTAGCTGACTTATGATAAATCGAGCACTTATTACTTAACCCAATGGCACTAATATTAGATACTATACGTATTAATGTTAAGCGTGATTATATTCTTGTGATTGTATGTCTAAATAAACAAATCATTAAAATGATATGCTACTCCAATTGTTTTTAAATTATTTGTCCCCTAAAACAGTTAATATTAGTAAATGTAACAAAAACTACGTCTGACTTTAAGCAACTTACTGGGATTCGGCACAAAACTTCGCAAGTACAGACTTTAAATAGGACAGAATGGGAGAAACTTCCGCTCCATTCCAACCCCAAGAAGGCATCCAAAAGGACCCACACTCTCGAGACCGCGGAACGAAGTATACTCGTGATTCCGACTTGATAAGAAGGAGCTGCCGTGGTAGTTTTACGAGTTTTCGGCAAACCACGTCACATACATACAGGTCTTTGTAGTAAGCCATTCTTAAACATTTGCAAAGCATTGGTTATTTAAAGTTTATAGAAACAAATACCTGCTTAATTACCTTTATAAGACAATTAGTAATTTAAAACACGATAAGTACTACCTAAAGTCCAATTTGAGCATCCACCAACTTTACGTTATAATAACTTTTTTCGTTGCTCCATTTGCACGAAAAACATCGCAAAACGCGTGTGGCACTCGCACTCCAACTGTTCCAGCGAGTTCTGCGACCCCGTGTCCGTGAGCGGTGAGTATTCATTATTTGTATGTTGCTTGAGCGCGTTCCGTGTTTTGCACAGAGTATATTAGTATTTATTTATTACTGAAAGTGTTTTGTTATGGTCTCGGTTTAAGGCTTGATGTAGTTAGTGATGTAGAATATATCAGGGACACGTGAAATTCTGTTCATAGTAGCTACCACCAAATTGACTTTTATATCAATATTTTAGTATGACACCGTGAGATTCAAGGGATTAATGCATTTCTGCCGGCATACTATATTATTATACAACTTTTACACATCCGGGTACATTAGTACATAATCATGATATGTCATAAACCAGGTGTCTAGCGTTGCGCAACAACAACTAAAGTTATTTTATACAAGTAATCTCGCAAATTATGCTTTTTCATAGACATAAATCCACAAAGTAAACATGTAAACATTTATTTTATTACAAAAACAATTAAATTTTCATTACACTTGTTTTTTATTTTATCGAAATCTTTATGATTATCTTAACTACTTCTTAAATAATTACTGCTTTTTAAGACTTAATTTTTAAAAAATGTATACTTACGTAGATGACAAAAGGCGGTAAATATGTAATATACTTTAACATAGGCTTTAATTTTAAGTGAGACTGTTTTATTACATATTTTTTAATAAAATACTGTGTTTTAAAAATTTTACAATGATACCCATATATATATAGCATTTCTTTTGACAGTAATATCTAAATTCATCCGATTTTTTTAACTAAATTAGATTTAAAAATAAACTGTTCAAAACTTTTTTTAATAAGTTTCTAACTAGTCTACCAATTGACTTCGCTATTCAATATTCAGACTATTTAGATCTTAGTCTCGATATCTTCTGTAATCTGCTTCAAGAATCATTAAGTGGTTGCCAAAATACCGAATGAATAAAATTTATCCGTGAACACATAAAGCCATTAATCCAGAAATAATATTGCAGTACATTGAAATCTGATAAAAACTTAATCTCGTCAAAACAGACGGAAGCTATGGAATATACAAAAAACGCATGTTTCAATCAATGGGAAATTGAAAATAAAAAACAAAATTAAATAATGAGATATGCACAATTAAATTATTATATTAGAACATTTCATAAATTACCATTTAAAATAAAATTAACAAAACAAAGTACACAGAGAATAGAAAAATAATGATTAATAAATAAAGTAAAAGTTATTTAGTTTTTGTTTTCTTGACAGGTGCAACTTCCATAGTTCTGAAGTATAGACCATAAAAGACACTAGCCGCACCCAATATGATTGTAGACACGATAGTGATGTACTCCGCTCGGTTCCTGGAATTAAGTATAATTTCAATGATTCAAATAAGTTATCTGCACCATTTAATAGAGGTCTCTCTTTAGCATTACACCACATTTAGTAGTACATAACAGGTATAACTTTTAACACTAGAGGGTTCGCGCGGGTGACATATGTAAAAAAGTATAAGTAGCCCATAACATTAGACAAGCCCTGTAGGTAAAAAAAAGGTATTGCTAGAAATTGTACGACTATTGTCCATATTTTTGGTATTTTTGACGCTGACATTTTCTATCGGATAATTTCAGTTACGGATATTAGATGATTTACGATTTGGAAAAAAATATAATGTACTTACAAAGATTGAGGTGCTGTGGTAGCAATCCAAGTGTTAGTTCAGTGTTGCATAGATGTTAGAATGAATGTTTATATGTGTCTTATAGAATTTGACAAAGTATTTGATAATGTCACACACGATCAATTAATAACGATTTTAAAATCAATTGGAATAGATAAAAAGAGTTTGATATTTATAAAGAATTTATATTGGAAACAAAAAGCAAGGATAAAAATTAATAACAAATTGACTAAAGATGTTAAAATAGAAAAGGGAGTGACACAAAGTTGTATCCTTTCACCCTATCTATTTAACATATATTCGGAAACTATTTTCAAAAAAGCTTTCGAAGATCTTGACCTGGTCATTCGGGTAAATGGTAAACTGATACAGAAATTTCTTTATGCAGATGATACCGTCCTTTTGGCACAAAGCCTAAATGATCTTTAAATTATGGTTGAAAAATTGAATCTGGTACTTTTGGAATATGGACGCAAAATTAACACAACTAAGACTAAATTCATGATTGTTGGTAAACATTTAAATTCGTCATCAATTTTGCGATTGGGAAATGATTCTATAGAAATAGTTAACAAATACAAATATCTCGGCTGTTGGTTAAATGAGGACTGGGAACGGGATCATGAAATTAGAATAAGAATTGAAATTGTCAGAAACACCTTTCAGAACATGAGGAAACTATTAACTAACAGAAAAATTAGCTTAAAATTGCGGTGGAGAATAGTTAAAGGTTATAAATCTTCCAATTCTTATGATGGTTCCGAAAGTTGGACACTGAAAAAGATGTCAATTGATAAACTAAGGGCTTTTGAAATGTGGATCTACAGAAGAATGCTTAAAATTAAATGGAAAAGTAGAATATCGAATGTCAAAGTTTTGCAAATAATAAATAAAGATTTGGAAACTGTGAAAACCGTTAAGAAAAGAAAAACAGCCTGTTTGAACAATACAGGAACAATCATTATAACTTATTAAAATTAATAATTGAACGCAAAATTAAAGGAAGGAGAGGTCCAGGTAGAAGAAGAATGTCATGGATTGGAAATATAAAGGATTGACTGCGGGTTAAAAGCACAGATAAGCTGGTTCATATGACTGCTGATAAAGAGAAGTATCGACAAATGGTCGCCGACCCCTTGATGGAGATGGCACGTGAAGAACATAGATTGATTTTGTTTCTAGGTATTATGTGGTACTAGAATCACAGGAAAAACAGTTTATATACTAAAAATTGTCTAAAATGAGTATGACACGGCTAATGTATCGGCTCGGTCAGCGTAACCTTGTCATAAGGTGCTTTATTTAGACTCAGTCTCTATCCGAAATTATCCGAAACTTTTTTATTCAAAGTACATGAATGACAAGGATGCCTGGGCAAAATTAGTGTCGAAACCAGTTCCGCACAGGTTTAAACTTTTGTAATTACCATATGTTGTTTAAAAAATGTGCTGAGGAGTTTCTTGCGACGTTTCTTCTCCTCATTGTTAAAGCACCTTTTCGAAACGGTGGTAGAAGCAAAAAATGACGTTCATAAGTGTATTTACTTAATACCTAATGATTGAATACTAAATGATTTTGAATTTGAATTTGAATTTGAAAGAATTACAAAATGCCTAATGTAGATGTGTATATAGAGTATACTGATTTGACATATAAAAGGCGAGCTGACGAGACTGAACAGTCTCTCGCGTGTGGGTCACAACACTGGAATCTTGAAGGAGTCTCATGCTGAAAGTCTCTATCGGAACAGTCTCGCGGGTGGAGTCACAGTACTTCAATTACGATACGAAACAGTCTCGCGCTTCTAGCAGGAAATATTCTGTTACTCTCCGACTCCAGGATTTATATATTTTGTGCGCCCTAACGCACGCCTGGTTAAGGCGTCTTCCTGTGCTGAACACCGGATAATCTACACGTCTCGTGCGTATTAACCGTCACCGTGCGCTGAACGTCGGGGACTCCGATCGTCTCGTGCGCCCTAAACGCACGAGACGGGCCTAGCTTCCTACTTACAAGTGACCCTTTTACTTTCATCTTGTAACTCCTGTATTATATTTATTGTAACCACCAGGAATTCTTGAATACATTCTATCTTCTAAATTTCTCTAGATCTTTTACTTATGACACTACAAAGTAGAAACCTTTGCTAATTAAATAACTAAGTATCTGAGACGATAGCCTGTATCAACCAAACAACAAAATGCTTAATCATGTATAGAGCAACATTGCAGGATATTTTTTGAATTAAGCTGCATTTTAATTTAATATTTGTGCATAAAAGTATATTTCACTTAGTAAAAATACATTAATAATTAATGTCCATTTTCGAAAATGTATCTAAAAATTGAGATTAAGATTAAACCAACAAATCTATCTGGTGTTTATGTAACTGGATTTCAAATAGATCGATAAGAATACCGGTATACCTCGTATCTACTTGTGACATAAAATCGTAAATAAAAAAACAATTCATAAAATAAAAATTATTCTGACGTGTGTATCTATTCTTCTTCATATTGTTGTTCTACAAAAACTTAATAATTAACGATAAAATTACCGAAACTAAAGGAATGCATATAATTGTTTTTCTATAGTTAACTTGGCTTAATTTGAATCATCTAGAGACGGTAACACTTAGCTTTGAACTACACAGGTTTCCTTCGTATGTTCTATGAGGGCTATAATTAAATTATGAGTGCTCTTTGAGACTGTTCAACTTGGTGCCCACGTCACTTTTCTATCATCGCACCAATCGCCTAATGTGATGACGAAATTGTTACGATTTGCTGTTCTTCAACAAAGGAGTACAAAGAGCTTTCGTGTAGGGTCGTCGTTGGAACGGTGACTCCTTCGCTGATGCCTATGTTCTCGGAGACCACATACTATCAGACGACCCGTCTGTATACTCGCTCGTCGTTTGCGCTATATTAAAACTCAGTTCAATATAATTATGTAAACTCACTCGAAAGGCGTCCCGCAGATAGTATACCACGTGCTTCCTGGTGCCGGCTTCTGTCCTCCAACGCAATGGAAATCGAAATAACCTTCGTCGTAGTCGTCAACACACAAGTATTTCCGCTTGTATAATCTCTGTGAAAAACATAAGAGAAACGTTTAAGTTCATCTCTTCCATTTTTTCCACATGTAATTTTTCATATTGGAAATATTGTGAGGAAACCTGCATATCACATTTTTAAATTATCTCCTATAAAAATATCCAGATTGTCGGAATGGTAATAATTTTATTTCTGTACTTATTTATTATACATCATTGCACGCTTAACTAACCGAACATAGGAACCTACTCAGTCGCTAAGCAACAAAATATATTATGGAACTCTACAGCGTACAACAAAACAAATTAAATTATTAAATAGATTAAAATCACGACCAGGTATCGTAAATATCATTTAAAGACTGTGGTGCAGAATTTATCAACTTTTTTATTCGATAATACTCAGTAGAGTTGTGAATAATAGATAACTATATATATATATATATATATCTAAAAAGTTTTCTTTTGTATCCAGGAGAATGATTCATCAATATTTTTTTACGTATATATGACGGTTGCTAACCTAAAGGTCAGGTTTATACACTACTAGTTGTTTCCCGCGGCTTTATTTGCACGAAAGTACTTTTAATTAATTTTTTATTATGTCCACAATAATGTCAAAGTTCTCTATGTGCTGAATTTTTTGTCATTAGAAATCTTATGATTTACTAAGAAATAATCTGTCTCTTAACACTGTGACTTGGTGCAAAACATAGGAGAATTCTATTGCGAGAAAAAGTTTTCAATATATTTGAAAAATGATTGCTTGAATTTTGGCAAAGTTAAGAAAGTTATTAATTGTGAAATTCAATAAATTGTAAAAATAAAAAGGAAAAAGGAAAAAAATAGAGGAATTTTAATTTTTTCTTATTTAGACTGGGGCTTATGAATGTACAGTTGAAAGATTAACTGACTTCGCATTTTTTTGTAAATATTATGTTTAATCAAATTAATTTTGTTGCAATAATTGTTATTTAATTTAACAGCTGTTTCTTAAAGCCAAACACAAAATTTCATAGCATTTGCTTCATTGGAGCATTTATAAAAAAAAATTCATCCTTTATTTAAGTGTATTTTACTCCACTTCACCAACCACGGTTTTCAAAAACGTTCATACAGGTGTTTCATTATTTTGAATCAGCAAACGTAACACAATTTTTTCTAGAGTTTGCTTTAAAATTGGTGGATATCAAAATATCGTTCCTTACTACCTACGTCATAAAAGAAACCCATTGTTCAAATTTCATGTTTCTAGCTTCAGTAGTTTAGGCTCTGCAATAATGTATCAGTCAGTCAGTTAGGACCTCTTTTTATATAAATATACAGAACACACAGATAGATTCAGGCCTTGCCCGTAAAACCGATGAATGAAGCGGATAATCTCGCTTTTTAATATTTTTTGAATATAATATGTATACATTATACTCGTATATATCATCATCATCATGATGATGTTTCTCTATTCACCTGTCCAAATGGCGTCACAAGGCTAGCTTTTTCGTTGCAAGGTCCAACTGGTTCATGGAATCCCGTTGACCATTCCTTTTCTGGATTGAAGAATACCACAAAAACCCAATAAATAATATAATGTACCGCTAGTTGTAGAATCAGAACGTAGTCGATCATGCTCAATCTGTAATTGAAGAAATCAGATAATTTAATCTTCATTTAATCTTTCATTAAAGAAAATTGTCGATTTAAATAGCTTAATTACCGTTCTTTAATCTTCTCCCGCTCGCTAAGAAGTCCGTGAAGTACGATTGAGCCAAAGATCGTAAACAGTATGAAGAATGCAACTTCTGCATGTATCTTATACAAATCTTTCAGTGGGTGGTAAATAGGCACGAACATTAGTACTCCGCCTGGCATGCCCAGAATTGTGGCGATGATGAGAGATTTCCATTCTATTAGCTTTCTACAATACAAATAGCAATTTATTTTGTGTAAATTAATCTTTAATGTGATAAAATGAACTGACCTGAGAAACAGATGTTACTTGGAGCGCTCGTGTGTGTCATAGACGAAGCCCATAAATAAGAGACCTTGGGTGGGTCAGAAACTAGTCGTTCACTCGAATATAGTGAATATAGCCATTTTGTAAAAGAAATGCCAAAAGGTATATGTAGACAGCTACGAAGCATTTAGTGCTAAATTATTAGAATTAACCGTAAATACTCATCATCGGCATGATCATTTTAGTAGCAAGCTTCCCTGATATTATCGCAAAAAAAACTGAGTAAACTTATATTCATACCCTTCAGACATCCAATGTGATTTAGTTAAACCGGACTTTGTCTTAGGAACGAGCCAAGTTCTGCTAGCATGGAAAAAGAAGACAAGGCTGGCGGCAAATGTAGCGTGGAAGTAGTAAGAGGTCCACGGCACCCAATAGTGGCGATCGTACACATTGGGGTCAGTGTCATGCCATGTCCAGTGAACGAACTTAACAGCCACAATATCGTAGGGTATATCAATAAGCACGGTGACTAGTCCGACCGCAAAAGGTTCTGCGTATTTAGGAAGGTTCAACTTTGACACAGCGTATGCTGCGTGATACAGGAACGCTGGATCTAGAATTAAAAATAATCATAAATCAGATAAAGAGGCTTATTTTTTTTTTCTTATTCAAGATCAGTTCTTTGGTATGGAAGATTATTACCCACTAAAATCTTCTTGGCAGTTGGCGTACACCCGATGGTGGAAGCAAATAAATAACGTGTATAAATATATTAATCATTCCCATACGGATAAAATGGTTTGAATTTGCACTTTATATACTTACATAGTAATATGATGTGAAGTGGCAGACGTTTCCCTAACAACATAAGAGGAGTTTGGGAATGCCAGAAATTATCGTATTCTGGTACGACGATATGCCAGAAATTGTCTGTGTAGATTCCGTGAAGCACCGTACATAACCAAAAGTAAGGCCATCTTCCACCCTTCTTGAAAGCTGTGGACAAAACAATGTAAGATCTTCCAAAATAATCTTAATGGTATCAGTGTGTTTATGTTATTCAAAATCAAATTTACGAAAAGTAACTTTACAGCAAGATATATTTATACTCTACTAGTGTTCTCAGATATTGGTAGAGAAATAACTGGCTATGGTAAACTTATTGAGGCATAATAATGTCAAAACAGTAAATAAACTATCGTCAAATATATTTATAAAAGGCATGTTTAGAATTAAATTCTTAGGCAAATGCAAAAAAAATAAACAATACTTTTACAATTATGACCTTCTATCCAAAGGTCCCAGCCATTTTACATCGTTCAGAGAAAATCTAAAGTGGGTATTATTCCACGTATCGGTGTACGGTGTAATAGTAAAAATAAAAGTAAAGTAGTAACAATCGAATCAAAATTATTTTGGGGATTCTCTGTATATGTTAATGACGAATATTGAAAAAAAAAGGAAAATGTGCCTATCAGCTGGACCAGCCTTATCGTTTACATTCTATATACTATCTTACCGTGCACCAGAGTAATTATGCCTGCCAGCAGGAATACCGCTTGTGAGATGACGAACGTAGGCTGAGCATACCATATTTGTG
This sequence comes from Megathymus violae, assembly GCA_003671415.1. Taxonomy (NCBI): domain Eukaryota; kingdom Metazoa; phylum Arthropoda; class Insecta; order Lepidoptera; family Hesperiidae; genus Megathymus; species Megathymus violae. Next base: position 2,208,876 of record PDGT01000004.1, on the reverse strand, counting down.
AGAGATCGTTTCTCGAAACCAACCATTGCCAGAACTGTAATGTACAAAATCAGTGGGTAAATTATGTTTTCATATTATGTTGTACTTTGGGAATTAAATTAAAATAAATGTTATTTTTTATATAGTCAATGTAATTCTATATTAAATAAACACCCACACCTAAACATTATTGGTACTAACACACGAACGAACGAGACTTTACAGACGAATATGATAATAACTAATAACTGTCCGACTGGTGGACTCGGATCCCTCTTACAAGTTAAAAACCATGGTCCACGCTGGCCAAGTGTCGACTGGCAGTTTTTCGTGAGCTCCGAGGTTATAAACAGGTTTTTTCACGATGTCTACCTTCATCGAAGCGAAGTTTTGATAACTTTCGTGTCCTTAAGTTTTTGTGATAATTTTACATAACTATTGAATATGCTGGCTGATCATTGGCCGAGGTATTAAAAAATCTTTATAAAATGCACTGCAACGCGATAATTATTAAGGTAAGCTTACAAACTAAAACACAAGATCCTGGGTTTTATGTTAAAAATTAGGGTAATGTTAGTTATACATAAGTCTATGTTAATTCATGCAAAAAATGACTGATATCTCGTCAAGATAAAATATTTTGGTGATAAAATAATGGCAATGTGATTTGGATTTAGGAGATTAAAAAATGTAGATAATTTAATAATATATGTAATGTTATTAGTACTTTATTAACTTTAAGTAATTCACTACTTTTGCAAGTTGGATGATTATTTTGAAAAATACGTGTGTAATTACGGTGATATTGGCAGTCTGCTTTAATATCTGAGTCGAAAACTGTATGTACTTGTAGGTAAACAACTTGTGTTACCCTATGTCAATACGTTATAGCTAGAATATGTTTTTATTAAAACGCGCATCAAACATTTTAATGTGTTTGGCCGGACTCCATTTTTAATTTATATTAATTAATAACTTAAAATTTAAATTAAATTAATAAAAAAAACAAATATATATGTACGCATATCTCTAGGGTCTTTTTACTTGATTTTATTTTATTCTCTCCTTACAATAATAATATAAAATTAACTTTACAGATGTAACGTTCAAGGTTAACATCATATTTAACACATTTTCTATTTTGTTTACATTTGTGTTTCAATGCAGTAAGGTTATCAACCAAAAACAATGTACGCAGTTGTCGCAATCTACTTTTTCATGTATTGTACGGGCACAATAACATCTTCGGTAACTATGTGTACTCGTACTGAGGATTGATTACTAATTTTATTAAGAACGTAAAAATCAAGTTACCCGAAGCAAAGCGAGGGTGGATTACTAGTAAGCTATACATGTCACAATATAAAATGGGCTATATGTATAATTTTAAAATATTGTAGATGGGTAAAAAAAATTAACAAAACATATTTTTAGGCTTTTTTTAAAATAACCTGTGTAATAAAATACACTTGAGAATTATTAAACGATGTCCAAGATATACAAAATATATGACGACGTTACGAAAATATTAATTTTATATTAAAAATAATAGGCCCTAGTAAACAGAAGTAACAATTAATTGCTTATTAATATTGTGCTTGGCTTATACTACAACCCTGCAACAATGAATGTCAATAAACATTTTAAATATTGTTGAAATATTGAAAAATATGTGTTATATTTGAAGCATGCAATGTTTTTATTTTATTGCTAATTTCTTTTTTACAATTTTATAACCTGTTTACAAGTACAAAATATATGAAAAGCACAGCGCAAATATTATAAAAACGAAACTTTATCGTAGTAGTTTTGTTTCGCTTCGCGTAGCACATGTGTAGTAAAAGAATACAAAGTTTAAGTTATATTTACATATTTTTGTTGTGATAAAAAAATAAGTTCACAAACCGTGGGAGCCTGAAATGCTGATGCCATGATGAATCAGATGGACCATGCGAGCTTCGTAACAGATGCACAAACTACTCTGTCATGGCTTAGCACCAAAATGAACGACTGCAATCTACAACATAAAACTACTATATGTAGTTAAAGGCAATGACGTAAGCTACACGTTATCGGTTGCAATAGATATCTCGACTGAATTTGCCACAACGATATATCGATCAACGAAATACATCAACGACATATGTTCCGTGCCCGTTCGCTCTAGATTTTAACTCGGATTGACCACTTAGCACTGAAGCATTCTCCTGTTTTTCCGCTTTCCGAAAAATAATTTTTCATTATATGTAAGCGGTGTTGAGACGAAGACATTCTATAACGAAGTCCACCACTCGCTGCCGAAATCTTTTTATTCCTGACGCTTCAAGGCAAATAAATTCAGACAGGGAGAACAGGTAACAATATTCTAATTTGTAATTTCTCTGTGATATTATAATCGTAAACAGAATTATGTCAGACACTTTAATGACACAAAAATAAAATCGAAAAAAGGATAAACTTAAGTAGTTTATAACCGACCCGTCCCGGTTATATTTTTTTTTTGAGGGCGACAATATTGACAATAGTAAATAAAAATATATGATGCAATTCTTAGAGCATTTGAAAATATCTAAATAGGCTGGATTCGTCGTAGACAGTGAAAAGAAACCGTCGACAAGCTAGTGGTAGATTAATCTACCAATAGCTTGTCGACGGATTCTCCCCATCACCGCAGTTTCGTCGTGACCAGGATTCATGCAACTGGGTCGAAATATTGGCAACAAATGAAAACGTATCGTGAGTACCCGCTACATAATAAAATGTATAAATTCCGCGATGACATTAGTTTCAAATCATAAGTGAAAAGAAACTCGACAAGGAAGAATTGTATAATATCTCTATATTATTCAGTGGTCATGTTCATCATTCACATATAGATTTGAAATAGTTATCGGAGCAATCTATCACTACTGTGTTGCTTAAAAATCTATTTTAGGACAATTACTATTTTTAATTATTAATGATTTTGCGTGTTTCATTGTGATTGTAAACAAATACGATAATGTTACCAACTTTTAATTTTGAAATTAAACAGAAGAATGTTTAAAATAGAATAAAACAATAGAATATTTAAAAATATACCATTTGAAAAAGGAACAAACGTTAAACGTGGTTTGGCGAATGCCGATGTAAGGTACGTTATTATACGGATGACAGAAGATGATGAATATGGATTTGACAGTCATTTAATTAAATTAATATTTTATCGCTTCTATTTAATTCTTCTAAGCATATGAAGAATAGATATTCTATAAATTTGATAAAAAAATTTGAAATAAAAAAAAAGTGATATAAATTAAAGAAAATCGATATTAAATAAATCGATTACTACATAAATCCATTGAAATAAAGTAGTTATCTGTGGCAGAACTACATAAGTAGGCTTTATATCACCCACGTGTCGCCAAGCTGTACCCACGTGTTTATATGCTACAAGTGTTATCTACACGTACTCGTATTAAAACACCTGTGCATTATGTAATAATTTAATTACTTATATTCCATATCGGTAAAAGTAGATAAACTAATCTATTTACAATTTTTTTTACAATAAAACGCTTAGCCTTGTGAAAATGTATATTTTACTCAGTTCCAAGTAATAATTTTCCATGTTGAATTACCTGAATTTATTTAAATATTCTCACTTTATAAAAAATATTGAATTACGATTAGATAACATGTATCTGTGTTATTATTATTGGCACTAAAATTACCTAAACCGTAAATATATGGATGGAATTATTATTTATAGTAATGACAAAACTGTAACACGATTGAATCTGTACATAGAATGTATTTTGTAAATTTCAATGTATGTACTTTCTTGACGATGTAGAGGTAGAAATTCATTCATTTCATTGAAATGAAATGAAGCCTATTCATTTTTATTTTAAGTTTTACATTAAGCAGTCAGATTATTTTAATCCTTTGCGATACGCACACGTAGTAATAATCGTCAAAGCTCACCGCATCCACATTACCGAAGAGATATTTATAACGAAAAGATAGATAGTTGCCGTGGATTGAGTTGTTGGATAGTGGAAAGGGGATTTCCCCCATTCCCCTTTCAATCATGTACTAGATAGATGCCTTTCAATTAAATATATCCGAATATTAGTCCTAATAGAAAAGTCTAACCACGCTGCTAAGGTCAATCTTAACCTCGTCTGAGAGTTCGGCTCAATCTTGTGGCAGTAGAGTTTTTTGGTCTCTTGCTAAAAAAGTTGAGACTGATTTTTGCCGGCTTGCACGGCCTCCAGGTCAAACCAGATGGTTCCCTGGCTCATACAGCTAAAGATAAGGCAAACTTGTTCGAGTCCCTGTCTGATGAAAATTCGCCTCTAGATGCTGGCAATAACACGTCATCACACTCATTTTACTACGGCACTTCTGTGACCGAGATCCGCATAACCAACAAGAAGTTGCTCAAAACCTTGTAGTGTCTAGGCGTGAGAAAAAGCCCGTGGTCCTGATGGAATTTTAAAGATTGTATTAAAGGCGTGCGCACCCAAGTTGTCTCCTGTGCTGACACATCTTTTCCACCTCTTTCTCAAGACTGGGATAATACCCAAATCCTGAAAGCTTGCCAATATATAACAGTTACACATAAAAGGCTGACGTACCGACCCTTGTTATTATCAACTCATCCAATTACCTCCATAAAATAATTGAACACATATTTCATTTGCGTCTCAAGGTATGACTAAAACAAAACGATCTCCTTAATAATACGGATTTTGCGGAAACATGTCGACCGGGGACCTTCTACCTTTTGCCTCTCAATTATGGGGCGAAGGCTTCAAGAAAATCAAAACAGCGTCTCGAAAGCTTTCGACGTGATCTAGCATACTAGAATGTTAAACAAGTTTTCTGCTTATGGTATTTCCTTTAGCCGTGTCAGCTGGGTAAAGGATTTTCAGAGTGAACGGACTCTTCGAGTTTTCGTTGATGTTTGTTCAGATGAACCACACAGTTGGCCGGATGGCCGGAATTCCGCAGGGGTCATTTTTCTCCGTTACTTTGATCCTAGCGCACACCAATAATCTGTTCAAGCCTAATATCTATGGGTATACAGATGACAGCGCAATAGTGGAGAGATACCTGCCGAATTCTAAGGCCAGTAGATATGAAATACAGTCCAAAAGAGAGGCTATAGTGGAACGTATGAGTCTCACACTTCAGGCAGTGCCAACCTAGTGAGATTTAGCACCTACTTTCTAAACATATTCTTGCCCACCTGTACGTACGACGTGCTTTGTGTCGTTATTCATCATGCGCACTGAAAATGACTGCAATAGCTTACACGCGTCGGTGTTCTCTATTACATATATTGTGTGAGTCTTCAAGACAAGAGTGAATAGGCTTTTATAAGTTAACGCTTTCAACATCTTAGGCTCATCACTATTTACCATCAGGTCGGATTGTTTCAAGTATTAATTTATTTTATATAAAAAAAAATATACTGATTATTCAACAAAAGTAATCTATTTTCTAATCTGTACTATTACAGATTTATTGTAATAAGTAAAAAGTTAAAATACTTAATATTTATTACAATTCATATCTTACTTGGTTTATATGAAATACTAGCAAATGCCCTCGCTTCTCTTCGGAAAAAATACCTGACGATTAAAGCTAGCATCTGCATTTTCTGTGTTTTTGTCGTTGTGTGAATTAGAAATACATGTATTAATTCATAACTTTTTATTTATGGACGGATTGCAATGAAACAAACTTTAAATTTTAAATGACGCTTACTGCAATACATTAGTGAAAACCAGAACGAAATCGGTTAAGCCGTTTCTGAGATTAGCGGGAACAAACGCACAGACAAACAGACAAAAATTCTAACAACTATTGTTTTTGGTTCTATTGCGTTAATAAAGACCCGTAATTATATTTTTTCTCATATATCGTTCATGTACAGAAATCGGTCAGTTAGAATTTTATTATTAGTATAGATTTCAATTTCTCTCAAGTAACATAACAAGTAATTACATGTTTTTTTTTAATATTGCACGTTACACGATACACACGCATTATATTAGTCTGTGGTGGTGAGGTTCGCTCAGTATAGTTTAAAAAATTGTCACATAATTATTTTATATTATATTTTGCTACGACTCTTGCAGTCGGCGGTGTTTTTTATTTATTTTTATTGCAAGGATTTTATACTTACGTACATATCAATATTTTTTAGCTTTAAGTTTTAATGTTAGCAGTAAGCTAATTGTTTCAGAATCTTTTATAGAGGATTTAAAGCATGGGAGTAGATGAAGTCTTGTATGCAACTGTTGATAATTAGGTATTAAAAAACTCATGTGATACTATTATAGCCTCGTGTGATAAACATACATTCGTGTTTTAATACCCCTCATTATACAACAGTTGCATAAATAACTATTATGAAGCTTTTTCAAAGCAAGAATTATTTTAGTTTACAAAAAATCCTATACACTAAATCTTCTGATTCCTTAACTGTGACAAGCGGAGACTTGTCACGGTGCAGCCATAAACTTAATAAATAAAGTTAATATACTAGCGTAATAGAGGAACACAGTGTACGAGTGAGAACATACTAGCGAGAAAGAGACACAAGAAAATTGACCGTAGGACTGTTTTCAAACTATTTACTCTCCATTAATCTCCTATAAAAAAATAGCTATTTGGTATTTTATTAATTTCTTTTCAATCTTAATGTATTTTATCGAGCAATCTACAGTAAAAAAGAGGATGTCGTGTTCTCTATTAGATTGCATAGTTAGTTATAACAATAACCCAAATAAATAGACTATACACATTAAAGTACCGATAGTACAATACTAATTACAGGATGCTTATTTTCATAGAAGTTGATCTTAAAATGATATAAATTAAGATTAATAATATGCAGTAAATACTCCATTTTATGAATAATAATTTATTTTTCATAATTATGTGTAAGATAAATATATATTGTGTATGTGAAAATGATACCATTTCGTATAGGGCTTGTACAAAATCTATTGCTAAGTGGACAATTTTGAAATAGGTATAAATAATTATGTTTTTGTTTTATTTAGATTTGTTCATATTTTGCCAATTTTAGTTTCCGTTACAGCTTGTAAAAACATTAGTCAGAAAGTAAATTAGACTGCTATAAAGAAGCATCTTTGGCTGTTGAATGGTATTCGCTCGATAAAATCTGGCAAATTTTATATCTGGTATTATTATGTTATGATAATATCCAGCGAATGTGATATCATATTTATTGACTTATTTTACTACATCAAGGTTGCCTGTAAATGCAGTTCAAAAAAAAATGGGCTCGAATGTTGAACCAGATAGGTAGGGTTCCTCTCAAAGTTTACTGTAGATATTTTAAGATTTTATTAGATGTCAACTATTTCGTTCTACGAAATCGGTGACATCTTGTTAATGAAAAATCTATACCAACAAAATTTGTTGGTTAGTCCATTTCCGGGGCAATAAGTTATATAGATTTACATCAAAGAATTAATTAAAACTGATAAGTATTATTATTATTGTTTTCTTTAGTACCTTTTAATGACGTGTTGTTTTATTTCAATTAGTTTACAAATTAAAAAGATATGTTAATATAAAGAATGCTGTCCAATAAGGTTAAGTTTAGACGAAGCGAAGTAAAGAGAAGTTATTAGAATTAGCATGGTATTATTTATTTTCACATGTAATAAATAATTAAGAGAACGAATGAAATATTGCAAAAAACCTGGGATGGAATAGTTGACATTTATGTCGACAGTGCATGGACGTGAATTTGACATCACTAAAAGTCACTCACTAGCAGTGCTGTCAATCGCAGGGAAAATCCCCGATTTGCGGGGAATCATGGGTTAGCGCGGGGAATGACAAAAAATCGGGGGATTTCAGGGAATTCAGACCAATTTTTTCGTTGAATTATTTCATCTCGAGTAATACTTACAACTAAAGCATCACGTTCCGACTGGGTAGATACAGCTCGACACTATTAAAATAATAATGAATTGTAGCACCACTCAAATGCCTGTTCGACTGTCATTTAAATACGATTTTGTATTTCTGAATGCATCCATTTCTACATCATCATTAATTATTGTTATGGTTGCCGATTTCTTAAATTGGCGCGTATTATGAAAATTTTCTATAACTTTAAGGAAAATTCGTTAAAAAGTGCAGTTACTGTTAAAAAACAGGTGAGATGCATGTACAGCATTAAAATATGACGACTAAACTTATTTTTATTTTTAATCAATTAATTAATTAATTCAATATAAAATTCTAATTCAATATAAAAAATCTAACTACCTAACTTACATGTTGTTAAAGAGAATCTATAGCTACTTCTGCCAAATTCGATAAAGAATTTTCAACAACAAACATATAATAAAACAAATGTGTCTATTCCTTTGATGCATGAGAGAACGGTATATAACTAAAGCTATTAATTTTAATTTTGTACGACGTAGTAAATATGTATTAGTAGTGTATATTTATTGTCTTATTAAATAAAATTATTACAAAAATATGGCAAAAATAATATACTATTCCAAATAAAATAAGGGCGAGTCAAACTTTAAATAAAATCTTATGTTTTTGTACCTTCGTGACTTACTTGTTTTGAATAGTATAGATGTAGTCTGTAGATGTGAGTTAATTTTTTTATAAAGTATAGTATTTGATAATAGTTTTAGAAGTATATTAAACTAAGTAACTTTGTATCAAACAGTGTATTTATTGCAAAAATATCATTTTGGGGAATTTGCGGCGAATTAATCAAAAAGAAGCGGGGAATTTCGGGGAATTCACTGACGTGACGCGGGGAATCGAGTATTTTTAATAGGCAGCACTACTCACTAGGGTCGTTACACACCATGTACATTTAGGTCATATACTAATGTACTCTGTGATTTAAGTTTTGATGACGTGATGATGAGATGAGTGTCGTCTATTACGTTAGTATATTAAATTTATGGGTACGACATATTACGGTAATATTCACGAGTCCATACGAAATTTAAAATACTGATAGGTTATTGGCGCGTAATGATACATATTTTTAACTTAACTTTAACTTTTTATTCGTTAAATGGGGTTCTATTTCTTGTTTCTAGTTTCATTAGTGTTTTCGTATTCTGTGGGTAAATTTCCACTTACCCCCCTACAGATATCTATATACTAGTATTTTAATAATACCTATTACCGTCTAGTAATTTAGTGGTAGGTTATTTATTTTCATATTGATTATTATTTGTAATTTTATTCTGCGAAGCCCTGTATCTTATTCAGTAGGTGAATAAGTTCTGCTCTAAAAATTTTGGTCATAAACTGTATTCCTATATTGTTCAAGTTTGGAAATCTCAATATTTACTAATTTTGTGTTGTTTCTGTCTCCGATTTGGAATCCTGTTTTCGATTAGATAATTCAGGTTCTCGTACGATGTTTAGTGTTCTAAGAATATGTCGCAATTTAACTGCTAGGACAAGGGGAATCCCAAGAGCAATTACTGTAAATCTAACGAAACCAAATATTCGGCCGATTAATTCAATAAAGGTTAAGGGAAATAAAAAAGAACCCGGAGAAGTGATTAAATGGGTGTTACTGGTGAGTTGTCCATTCATATATTATCCCAGGTTCGGCAAACATTTCAACGCATGCGATATTCTTATAACTCTTTCAGCTTGACCTTCAACTGCAGACACCACCAAATCAATGGGTCTATAAAAATATTTCTATGAAATATTATTAATATTTTAATTCCGTGATTTACAGAATTTGATAATTGAAATAGGTATTGTGTTCGCCTTGTTTAATTATTACTGAATTGTAAATTATTTCAGATGTTTCCTGTGACATCTTTTGGGCTTGGATGCTGGCAAGTGTACAGACTGCAATGGAAACTGGAACTCATAGACATTCTTTATGCAAAAACAAATGCCAGCCCTATTGATATGCCACAGGAGTATGTATTTTTGATAATGAAGTTTTGTTTGGCTAGTTGAAATCTAACTCTTGACATAAAATCAAATGCAGACCTAATTTTGTTCTAATTCTAGTCAAAAAAAGACCAATCACAATTCATATAATGTAACATATATATGTATGCCATAAAATGATAGTGAATTTTAAAAATTTGTTTTAGCTTCAATGAATTAGAAAAGATGGAATTCCGGCCAGTGAGAGTGCGTGGAGAGTTTCTCCACAACAAAGAAATACTGATAGGTCCCAGAGCTATCATAGAACATGAATCAGCACTTCCAAGAACTGGTTCTCTTATGTCAGACCCTGAAAAAAATCAAGGCTGGCTAGTCATTACTCCCTTTAAGTTATCAGAATCAGGGTATGTTCTAGCAAATAAGAAAAAGATTATAAAAACCTGATTAAATAGCAATGGATTATATACTGTGTACTGGATGCAAAAAGTATTTAATTTAATTTATATATGTTTTTATTTATATAGTGAAGTAATACTTGTAAACAGAGGATGGATACCAAAAAAACTAAGGCCCAAAGAAAAAAGACAAAATTCTATGGTAAAAGGCGAAATTGAGTTGACAGGTGTAGTAAGATTGACAGAAAATAGAAGTCAATTTATGCCTAAAAATATTCCAGAAAAAGGAGCCTGGTTTTATAGGTATACTTTTAATATCATTTTAAATTGGTATAGTGTATAATAAATCCATAATTAAAATGTTATATATTTTTTTCAGGGATCTACAACAAATGAGTGAATACTTTGGTTGTTCACCAGTGTGGCTTGATGCTAGGGGCATACCCGATCCACCTGAAGGTTGGCCAATTCCAAACCAAACCAGAGTCACATTAAGAAATGAACATTTGTCATACCTGACAACCTGGTATTTACTTTCGTTATTTACAGCACTTATGTGGCATCGGTATTTTATAAAAAAAATACCCCTACTTTAAGAGTAATTCAAGCAAAGAACTTAATAACTGAGATTGTTATTACTTATCATGTATTTAAACATAATTGCTCCGATGTGCTAGTGAAAATGCTTTATTAAGCGATGTTATATTTTGAACAAATAAAATTCATTGATATGTAAGAATTTCTGTTACTCAACTTTCTAAAATTACCTTATACGGACACATAGTATAACACTGTCTTGCAAAAAAGCATATACTTAGATATCTTGTATCTTCCCATATTACTTTCACTGTTGAGCTGTCAATTTATGTGTGAAACCCCTTGTGCTAAGGATATCTATGGGCGAGCTGTACTGTCTAGGCTGCTCTAAGCCCTGCTTACTTATATTTAAAAAAAATCATAGTTCAAAAATAAGTGATCACAGGTAACTATATAAAAAATTGCTGTGATTATATATATATAATTCCATTTGTGTAAAAACCAGTTACATCAATTTAAATAAAGAAATATATATGCTTTACCTACTGAAATGTTTGAATCCAAGCCAAACAGTATATGAGACCGTCCGAAATATTCAAAATATTTATGAAAAATAATCGAAGACAATACCTAAAAATAAGGGATCTGTCTTTAATACTTTTTAATTTTTTTAGTAACATTGGTTACCTTGCTTTGCATTTTTTGCCATATTTCCCATGTTACTGGCTCGATTTCAATTCTTTTTGGTATTATACTATAAACTAATGAGCTAGTTTATTGATTTAAGTAACATGTAGAATCAAATTTAGTAGTCAACTTTTTGAATAAAATGGAGACTAGTGACTTTTTTTTTACAAAAAAATCAATCCATTATTCATTCCATTCTGTGCTTTCCATTTTTGTTTAGCTCCTGTATGCTCCAAGTAACGTGAAACATTAGACTGATGACTAATTATCATAAACGCCCGTTTTTTATAATAGGGTTGTTTTTATTTTCTATGATTTACGGTGAAAAATCTTTGGTTATAATAAAAGAGAGGTTAAAGGCTAAAAAATACCTTTCAAATTACATACCACAATTCAATAGAAATAGTAAAAATTAGTCTCGACCAACCCGCGATATAGTGATTCCAGTTTATTACTCTCCGAGTATATATTCTTCACAATGTATAACAAGATGAACATTTCGTATCAGGGCAAAAAATTAGAAGGTTTTTATGCGTAAAAATTAAATTATATCTAACTTATTACGGGAAATAGGATTAGGTCAGTGGTGTGAAATAAAATGACCAGAATATGTATAGTATGAGATCTAATTTGAATATCTTAATGGAAAACATGATGTTTGTAATGATACAACTTGTTAATAACATTTAAAAATTAACTTAATCAGGTTAACTTAATTTACCGTGTTTTCGAAAAGTGCAATAATTTCAATTTGATCACCATAATTATCAAAACGAGGTGTACATTCTCTTAAAACTGTTTTTACGGCTCTCTTGTATATTTGCGTGATGTTTCTAAATCTGAGATAATAACATTTTGACAGCAATTTTCTTTAAAGTCGCTTGAATCTTGTTATTGCACTTAACGTAAGGGCAGTACAGGAAATGTATAACGCGTTCGCTGTGACAGCGTTTATAAACCCAGGAAGATTTAATTAATTAGGACATGTAGCATACTGGCACGGGTACTATTGACTTTGGTGTAGAAATTAACCCAGTCATTGTCGGGGAAATCATATTGCGTCTCACACTTCATCACAGATTCGAAAGTTCGTAATCGCATCGAATTTTCTTTAGAAAAATTTGTAGGAGACGCTACCCAACACTGACATGAACGTGACTTTTTTTTGACATGACATTGAATACTGTGTTTAAGTGACCTTTATTATCTGTTTTTAGAGGTCACAGGTGGAAACAAGTTTTTTGTCTTAGGATCCAAGAGGCTGCCGTGCGCTACTTGCACCCTAACAGTCCAGACTTAATTTTACACGAGGCTTAAAATAACCAACTCATCAGACACACATAAGCTTAGTATTAACTCTTACAAAATAAAATTTCAACTGTACAGTAATAATATACTTATAAAGATTGAAACTTAAAAGAACGACTATGAACCTATTTTAGAAAAAAAATCTTTTTGAGTTATGCCACAAACTGCCGTGAAAGTGAATATAAAAAGAAATCAGTGCGCACAAATTGTAACACTAAATATAAAATATTTCGGACAGATCATAACACTTTAGTTATAACATAGAGTAATAAAAGGTTTTTCGTTCCCAATTACGATGGTCGTAAATGGTGCATAAAAGTTATTTATGTATCTTTAATTTTAAACATGAAATGACAATTCAACAGAAGACAACATTTATTTTCATTTAAATACTTACATACTGTGTTATTTATTATTCTATTTTTATCAAAATTGCTTCGGCAAATAATTACACGGTTTAACTTTACATTGCAGTCATACTTTCGCATAATAATCTAACCATTGTAGTATTTGGATAATATATAACTGTTCAATTATTTTTATAGTATAGAACCTGGATTGGTTGGGACTGAAAAACCTTTTTTACTTGGGCTAGATTACTAATAGTTATGAATAATATATAGCATAAAATAAATAGTGTTAACTTTAATATTACATTTTTTTACTAAATTAGATGTAGATTAAAATAGTATAACCACGCAGAATACATACAACTAACAATAATATGGCTGGTGATCGATGATTTTCTAAACATTTACCTAGTTAAAAAAAATTATGAAACCCGAAACAAGCGATATATCGATATATTATGCCGACGCCGAAGAGATATGAATAGTCGCGTACTTTAGATAAATAAGATTGAAGTGACAGGTGACGAAATGCCAATGTTATAATGACGGCAAGGTAAATGTTTTATTTAGAGCTTAGATCAACAAAACAATTACAGCTGGGCTAGACTCACACGCACTAAACATCAGTACCATCGTGGAAGAAATGTCGCAAACGCCAATCATTATTTTTTGCATATAATTCGCAAGGCGTACAGGATGTTAAGATTTAGTTGATAGCAGTCGACTCATAATCTGCTACGAATTATTCAATGTGGTTGTAAATTTTAGTTACGGATTTATATCGACGACAAATTCAACACGACAGAACTATCGTACAGTGTGGGTCTAATCATTAGTTTCCATATATTTATTATATAAGATTTATTCTAACGTAATTATAAAATATGACGAATAGATATCATTTAATAACATTAGCTACATGAAAAACACTAATTGCAACTATGTTAGTATTCTTAGATCGTTAAATAGGCTTCGAAAAAAAAAATTGGTTTATATAACGTAAATTTTAACTTTTTGTTTTGTTAAATTGCATGATATAAACTTAACGGAGTGTGTTTAAAGATAAAAATAAAAACGAGACTATAATACACATATATATGTAATATCGTGAGTACGGCATTGTCGATAAATCATGCATTGGGCTCTATTAATAACTACTGACCTATTTGTGAATATACTACCAATGCAAATATTAGGCGTAGCGATGACACAGCAATATAATATTATTTACTATTATGTTATTATATAGGTTGTCTTTTTATACCAGCCCAATATATATATATATATACATATATATAACCGTACAGATCGTTGTATTGGACAACGTAACTGCTAATCTAGTAATTACGAATACTAAGATAGCGAGCGCAGTCTGCAAGTAAGAGAATAGTGTAACAGCGGTAATTTTTAGTACGCAAAGTTGTCCAATTCAATCAGGTCTGTGGTTAACAAGGATGTCATCTTAAGGATACGTTATGATAAACACATCGAGTTATATGTCGCAATGAGCAAATGGCTAATAAAGAAAGACTATAGTCACTGACGATATTTCTATCAACCCAAATGTTCATTTCTTTGATTCCTAAAGCTGCTTATTTGAATAGTTTTCTAAGCGAGGTTGACCAAAAATCCAATTTTCAAACTCAAACGAGAAAACACTATATGGCACAAACATAAATGCAATTTTGTTTGTTTCTTGTGGTCTATTAATGGTACAGTAGTTTATGCAGAACTAGTGACGCTGGAGCATTTACTATTTTCTTTAATGAAGATAAACTATTTTTAAATTATGTTCACATTATATTACTGTAAGATATGTAATTTAAAAATAAATGTAATTGGAGTCCACGGAATTTTCATTATTAGCTTTGATATTGAGATTATATAGACGAAGTGTCGTCAGTGACTAGATAATTAAGTAGCCGCGGGAGATTTTAAGTTTAAAGTGTGCCGCGTGGAGACGCCAAGACGTTTACTACAAAATACGTACACTAATAACAGTTATAGCATTTAAACTACTCCATGCTACGCCTTGAAATGTTAAAACTTTTTGATAGTATCAATCAACCCAATTTACGTATAACAGGTCGCTTCTCACTGGCATACCCAGTAAAACTTTGATATGAAACATTAAATATAAATATATATGTTAAAGAAAAATTGCATGTAAGCAAACAAACTATTCAAACGACAGACATTTAGCTGTGAGAAAAATCTATCGACTGCAATTTTCAGTCCGTTTGTAAAATGAAAGCGATAATTAAAATACAAGTTAGAAATATTAAAATAAGAGTGCCCCTATCAGTCAATGAGCATAAAAAATTCTGAGCGTGTTATAATTTTTCTTCTTATACAAATTGAGTAAACACGTTCCTGGTTATATTTTCTATATATATAATAAAATTCTAACTGATCGATTTCTGTACATGAACGATATATGAGAAAAAATATTATTAGGGGCCTTTCTTAACGCAATAGAACCCAAAACAATAGTTGTTAGAATTTTTGTCTGTTTGTCTGTGCGTTTGATCCTACTAATCTCAGAAACGGCTAAACCAAATTTTTTGTAGTTTTCACTAATGTATTGCAGTAAGCATCACTTAATACTTAGTTTGTTTCATTGCAATATATGTGTTTCTAACTCACAGAACGAGAAAAACCCAAAAAAATGCAGATGCTACCTTTCAGCGTAAGCTAGTTTTTCCGAAGCAAAGCGAGGAGCATTTGCTAGTATTTTCTATAAAACCCATTGACTCGACTCTAGACAAATGCAAGTGCATTACAAATTCTAGAGATTTAAAAGTGCCTTGCAGAATAAACATTATAAAGGTACCGGCCAGATTAAAATACATCAGTATTGCAAAGAAAACCCAGAAAAGTGTTTTGTTCAAAAGTGGACATAAAAGCATAAAATTGTGTAGTTTTTTAAATAACCAGCAAAAAGTAGGAATTTAAATTTATGTCTGCATTAAGACTATACAGAAAAAATATTTTATGTATGTATGTATATATGTATGGATCTGCTTAAATTCTTATAACAAATTTCAAATTAGAATACAAAATGCAGATCCTAAATAAATAAATGATATAAATTTAAAAAATCATATTACATAATTTAACATTACAATAAAATTATGTTAATTTAAAAAGACATCTTAACGAAATAAAAGTAAATAATGTTAAAATTAATTACTGACTAAATTTTACGTAAAGGTCATTAAAAAATTATAACTATAAACTAATACCATTTCTCGATACCCCGTGATTCGCTTAATATACAAAGATGTTACAATTTCGAAATTTAATGGCGAATCACGCGACACCGGAAATTAGGGCACGAGAAAACCCTTAGAAAGGATCGACGACTGTCGAGAAATTTAGAGATTATAATCCAATTTTGTAGCTCCGCTTGAGTTAATTTTACCAATTGTTGTTATAAGAGTGTCAGGTCGTAATAGATAATCATAAACTTAATTTATTATCATGCGGTGTAAGAGCCAAATGAACGTATCTATACATATTACTCATTTTACAGATACTCACAAGCAATTGTTTTTTCTTTCCAACACTTTAGAAGTTTCATATGTAGAGTAATACATGTTTAACAAAGGAAAAACGTAAACGCTTGTTCGTTGTTACGGTTTTTACGAAATTGATAATAGGGGAATATTAGAAATTTAAAAAGCTGTTTCAGTAGGTTCCATTAAAAACTTACCATATCATTCCAATCTTATGGAATGAGTTACGTTGTTTTATTTTGGCACATCGCACAGCACCGTGTTCCAAGCATTTATTTATTGCCAAATATTTTTTTGTGGATACGTTCACCTAATTCTTAGACCGCGACAATGCTAGTGCTAGTCGCGCTAGCCTTACACGAACACAGGCAATACGAACTCAAAATTCAAGCGGGCAAGTCAAAATTCGACACGTGTATTTGTGGTACGTGGGATGGATCTATTTTCGCTGTGGTCTTATAGTCGCATAAGCCGAGCTCCTTCAACTTCCATTCCCAACCCATCATCTGCACCGCGTGCAAAGTTTCCGCTTCAGTGTGCTGACGTCGAAGCATGCCTTCCTATTGAACCAAGTATTTTTAGCATTAAACAATGCTACATACATATAGAAAATGTATTATTCAGACCACAGATTTAGTATCAATAAAGATGCTAATGCATATTTCAAAGTGAGAGATGGACAAACATCGTTTGCGAACAAATTACGAATGGTCTGCTGTCTGCACCCATTAAAATAAATAAAGCATATTTTCACAATATTTTAAGCTACTCTGAATAATACAGTTATATACTGCATATATTAAAGTGAATTCCGCATTGCCTTTTGCTTCGTAATCTCTCACACAGATATATTTTTGATCGCTCCTAAATTATTTCCTTGTCCATAACAATAGTTACCCATTTATGGTTAACATTGAAACTAGACAGCGCAAACGTTCTCTTACTAGAATTTTGCTTGTCCAATGAGACTGCTGTAACAAAACTAGCGATATTATATCATACAGCATCTATTTATATTGTAGGTATAGAACTGACCTTGATTTTCTCCCATTTATCGTCGACCTCCTGAAGCCACGAGTTGATCTGCCTACCATTACACCGAGAACGTTGAGCATTGCGCTTTTCCTCCTGCTCTGGTGCGAGAATATTATAAACTTCCCTGTCGCGCAGAATCGTACACACCGAGAAAGGCAGAGCCTGAAAAGAAAATTGGTTAATCAAACCGCTGTTTGCATTACATCTTAAAAGATTCCAACTGACAGAAATAGATGACTATTCTGAGAACTATCCAGCTGTATATACAGGGAGAAAAGGCGTTGACCAGAAACTTCTTAATCTTGGACCATCATTCTTTAGTAACCTTACGTAGTAATTTTTTCAACATTAATTTTATTTATTACATTCTGAGATATAAGTTTTACACGTCGAAACACGGCTTTGTCGAATTATTTTCATTCAATCGTATATGGACCCGAACATCAGCTGATCATATATCAACATAGGCCGATCGTAAATACTGTGCGATTGCAATATATATTGGCTCTTTATTTTAAATGTTTTGTTTGTGTTTAATGTACCTTTATAAACCCTGTACCGCTTGTACAGGGCAAACGGTTTGGTATAATAAAATAACAATGCCTTCTGAAACAGTAAGAAAAGTACCCACCTATATCGAATTTGTTATTAAGTTGTAAAGACATCATTACAATAAAAATATGTTCCAAAAAACCTCACTAACAATATCTAAAATAAATGAAAACAAAAAAAAAAAAATACAATCAACCAACATTGTTCCAGTCATAAAAATATCAAACAAATAATTTATTACAGATGGTTGTCAAGAAGTTTCTGGTCCACGCCCTTTCATTCTGTGTATCATGCTTTGACCTATTGAATCGACGGTCACTATTATTTGAAACCTAATACTTTATTAGTACTACACTATTAGTAGTTCGTAAGTATTTGTACTTTAAAAAGACACCCGAGATATAAACGAATAAATACCGATTCCATGTTCTTATAGTAGGATGACTTCTTTTAACCTACCTGATTGGCTACAGCACGCTCGGCCCGACCGTGTACTCGAAGAATCTCTTGCTCCACCGCTAAAACCAGCTTTTCTTTCTCAACCAGATGTTGAATTCGCAACCGTGTTCTGCAAAAAATATAGGGTATTTACAAAGTGTCAGAAACTACCATCAAATTGTACACATGTACTATATAATTATGCACTGTTCTATACCTCTCTTTCTCTTGATCCATGAACTCATTTAACATTTGAGGTGGCAAGTTAATCGGTATCTCGACTTGGGGTTCCGAATGTATATTTTGCTGAAGGGTGTAAGTGCACCTGTTCATCAAATACTTATTGAAGTCCTTTGGGGGTTTCGGTTTCACTGGAAACAAAGCCCTTTGACGGCGCTCCACCTGTCGATTGTAAGCAAAGTAAAATAATAATATCTGCTAGGTTGTAAAAGTAATAATAATTAAATAAACATACCTGTTTTCTAATATGAATGTACAGCTGATAGGGATTGGAATGTGTGATGTTGTGGGAGACCGTGGTGCTATCGGGTACCTGGTCACTATTTTTTGACTCCCTAGAGTGGCTGTCCTTAGATGCTTTAATCTTGCGCTTTCGAGGATGTAGTTCTAAGGGAGGCGCAAGATTCAGTCAATATTACAATCATATTATATATAAATAATATAAAAAAAAATTGAAAAAACTTTAGACAGTGTTCTTCAATATTTCATAAAATCAGGTGAATGGTGTTAATGAAGCTGATAAAATACTGATAACATATAAATTTTAAGATTTTATATCGTGTAAAGGTAAAATAAATATAAATGGGGGATGTCGATGTCGTAGAAATATGGTGCGACGCGGCGGTCCTCGTCCAGACGTTAGAACATTCACGAACGAAAGGACACCAAACGTACACAGCGTTAAACTCGTACAATTCAGATAGGTCATGTACACTTGTTTTATTGCTTAAAATACGCCACATACGCGACTTTCGGATTTGTAACAGACCACCGCCTTAAAATAAATGATGTATTTTTTATATTATTTGTTTATATAAGTAACAATTTTCTTACCGGACTCAGTTTTTCCAGAAGTAGATGTAGCATGATCATGGTCATGGCCCTAAAATAAATGTTTTATATCATGAGCATACGCAAAACATAGGCACGATCAATATGAAAAATATGCCTACTACATATATGTAGTTTCTACTAAGTATACTTTTAATTGTGTGCAATTTCAAATAATAACATTTATTTAATAAAATCAACAACTATCTAAATACAGTTGTAAAACTTACAGAGCCTGAAGGTAGAGGACTTTTGTTAGAATTCAATGCTTGATTATGTCCTGACTGTGGTGATATCTTTTCTTTCTCTTTGTCGTCATTGGCCCTGTGTGAGCGGAGAACCCTCTGGCCAGGCTGTTTTAAATGTTAAAAGTAATTTATAAAATTAAGTAAAATTTATAGTAAAAATTAAAATTACAGATTTTCTGAGACGTTTTAATAAGCAACCGTATTAAAATTTAGTGAATTTATATAAATATGTGATGTGCGATACAGAAGTCTCGTAAATAAAATTATGAAGTCCTTATTTGTCTGTGTATGCTCCACATTGAAGTCTTTTTGGCATAAATAGGCGGTAATGTTCCACAGAAACCCTACTCAGAGGGTTCTTCCACCCGTTAGATTGTACAGGATTTGAATTAAGAAATTATCTTAAAACATTTCTAATTGTGGGTTTTAGTTGTTAGTTCATTACATATCAATAATTTAATAACGGTGTACCTTGCCACCGTCATGGAGTCTCTTGTCTTCGATGCCATCTGAACTGTCTGATGTTTGTCCTGTCTCGGTGCTCGTACACGGGATAACGTACGGCAATGTTGCTGAGCTGCCACGCCCTTTGCCGCTGCCCCTTTGTGTTCCGCCTATAAAAAATTGACTTGTTATATAGACTAATTCATCATCGAAAAGAGAAATACACTTACAAATCTAAAACACCGAAAGCAAGTTTGAATGAACGTGGAAATGTTAATTGTAATATCCATGCATCGAATGTAAAGCCGGAAAAATAAATTAAGCGGCATTCTAACTGATAGGAACTAGCATGTACGAGTAACACTTAAATGGGATCGAGGCGACGCGTAGCATCAATATATGAAATTAATTTTTAAAAAACTGTCTTGTTTAAGTAACCAGTAAAAAAAAAACAAAAGGCAACTGTCCGCCTCCAATACCAAAATGAATAAATAACATAAGTCACGAGCAACTAAATGCTTTTTATGACGTGTTTTTCATGTTATTCCAAAAAAAAACTTTTTTCTGCTGACATAATGCAATGTTATGATACAATATAACGTATAAAGATCTCTATTCAGTATATTAATTTAGTGAGAAGACTTTGTTTGAGATTAATAAGAAATGATCTCCACATACACATTCGTTCATATACATAAATTTTTTTAATACATTTTTCGTGATGACGATTTTGTAAAAACAATATATTCTTCTAGAACTCAATAAGGGAGAATGGACATAATTTCAATTTTAACGAAGTAAATTTTCATTAAAGTTAGTTAAATACGTAGAATTTTACGATTAGCTAATACGGTTATCTAAATTCACTAGACAAACACTGTCTGTGGACAGTGCAGCATCGGGATCCCAGGTAACGCATGTACGATTAATAATATCGATGGGAAGTTAAAATATTGATGCAAAAAGATGAAAAGAAAGCCATGTAAGTGTTTAAAATAGAAATCATAAACAACAACGTACGCAGTAACGCGAGAGCATGACTGTACATAAATAGAACATGATAAGTTCATGACGATGCACACGAATCACTCTCTCGGTGCCGCTACAATTACACAAAAGCTTTTGTTTGTATACACATTTAAACGACATTAAAATTGAAGTAAAAGTTGTGAACCTTCTTCTCTACCCGCGCCTCTAGCGATCTAATCTAAAAATATCCAATGATTACCCTCGCCTTCCTGTTCATTACGGCCACTCGATCCACCCGCTCCTCCTGGTATAACGATTTTGAGAGGTGGTACTTTCGGAGCGGCTTCGTGACTCTTCTGATCTTCGTCGACATCCCCGGAATCCTTCCCCTGATTCGGCTTCGGGCTAGCGACCGGGCTTTTCCTATCCTGTTTACCTGACTGTCCTGAACCTTTCGAACCTCCAGATGATTTCTGATATATGAAATGTTAAAACTTTAATATTATCTTCAGTAAACCGCATAATTTTTTTTTGTCTAATATTATTGAACAGTTTTGAATGAATCATAATAAAACACGATGGACATAGGTGACAGTATTTCCATTCTATTATATTGTAATACATGGAAAGGTGCATTTTTTGAATCCTAATAAAAAAGAGTCGAGGTTGCTACCAAAAAAAGAAATATATTTCTTATACGTTTTGTAAAAACTATTGTTTGAATCTGTCAATTACACAAAATTCAATGCGTCATATGTTTGATACGATACGACGCGTAGATGTACTCGTAGATGCTGATATATGTAGATCGAACGAGGAACCATTCAGGCGATAAAACTCAATAGAGTGGTGTCGTTGTGTCAACACCTAAGATGAATTCTGTTTCCAGAAAAGAGTGTAAAACTGAATTTAAGTTATACCCGAAAATACAATTGAAGGCACAACTAATGCTCAAAACTTACATTAGTGGGAAAACTGTCAGTGACAGCCTTTATTTCAGAGTTTTACATGTGTACAATTAATGTATAAGTCTATGATGCAAACATTAATATCTTAAAGAATTGAAAAATAATTAAAGATGCAATGAATGTTATGAAATATTAACATGGTAACAATGATAAATGTTTTACCGTATGGCCACTCTGTGCATTAGCCTTACTCCCTGCGCCACCGCCCTTGCCCTGGGACTGCCCGCTGCCTTTCCCACCGGAGCCTGCACTACCCTTACCAGAACTATGAGAACTACTCTTGCCTAATGGTGTTGCACCTGTTTTGCTTGCGGGACCAGGAGGTTTGCTCCCAGTCAAAACTCTGAAAATGATATTTAAACACCCATGCATAAAAAGACAAATATTTGGTTACAATTAATCTCTATTCTGATAACAGTTGTATTAAAAATTCTCTAAATGTCATAATTTATCTATAAAGCTGTCATGTGTATGGTGTAAATAATGTGTCAAGAAAATAAATATATCATACAAAAATACTGTGTTGAATACACTGCAATCAGTCATCTTATATGTGTCCGGTATAATAGTTCCAAAAACCAAGAGAAAGTTGAAATTTTTACAAGTGAATTAACTCAGTGCATGTATTAAAGTTTTTGTACAAGTTTATGTGCTAATGTAAACAGTGAAACTAGCATTTAAAGAGAAAAACGTGTGTTAAATATTGCGACTAACTTTTTATTGTAAGGGTAGTGACTAAGCGCTAACAAATTAATAATTATAAATGTGCTACTGCTCTCGGCCCAACGCAAAGAAGGCAATATCGATTCAACACCCGTTAAAAGGGCTGACTCTTTAGAAGATGACCAAAATATAACATTCAGGCGTACAAAATCCCATACCGCATCGTATGATACATCTGAAACACCTGAAGACTGTGTTCTACCATCAGAGATATCTTCCATTATGTGATGCGAGCTCAGATCTGCTATTCGAGATATTTTTGATGAAGAGTTTTCGAAGATCAGGAAGGAAATACAAGGATTCCAAGAATTAATTACTCACACGAACAAGCAGTTTGACATTGCTGTTTCAGATGTCAGGCTGTGCATAGATATCACGACAAAAGTATAAACTGAAAATGAAATCTTAAAAATCAAAATAAATGATCTCGAAACAAGATCGGCCCAGATCGAACAAGATCCTCGTCAAAACAACCTTGAAATCCATTGCTTATCAGAAAATAAACAAGAGAATCTCGTTAACACCATAACTCAGCTATGTAAGGTTGTTTTCTTTGCTATTACTGAAAACGACATACTTTCCTGTAACACAGTTCAAAAATTCAACTCGCGTCACAATTGCTACGGCCGGTAATTTGCAAGCTTTCTAGCAAACTAAAATGGGATAACTTTTTGGCTGCAGTCTTATGTTACAATAATGTGAACCCTAAACAAAAGCTTAACATCCAACTTTTGGGGTACGGAGAAACAGAGTCACCAGTGTTTGTAAGCGAACATCTCACACCAGCCAACAAAAGTTTACACGCAGCAACTAGAATGAGAGCGAAAGTAAAGCAATATTAATTCGTTTGGATACGCAATGGAAAAATTTTTGTTCGAAAAGATCAATCATCACCGGCGCTGGACATTACCCACAAAGAAGCGCTCCAAAAATTGCAAAATTGATTTAGTTTACTTTGAATCACTTAACTAACTGTATTTTTATATATATTATATTATTTCTCCCAGCATTGATTATTGAACCATTGAGTATTGAACTGCTATAATTTATGTCTAATCAATTTAGCATATATTATCAAAATGTAAGAGGAATTCGTACTAAATTGCAAGATGTCTACAAAAAGGTTAAGCTATATCAAGTAATTGTCCTCACTGAAACTTGGCTTAATGATAGGATATTTACAGCTGAAATTTTTGATTATAGGTATGAAATCTTTAGGAGGGATAGATAGTCAAATACCTTTAATACAGGTAAAGATAGTGGTGATGTTCTTATAGCCGTATTAAAAACCCTAAATACGTCTCGCAATACAAATCTAGAAAGCTCTTTTGAAGACCTGTGGGTTACTATAGTGCATCTAAACCAGCATAAAAGTACTAAAATACATTTGTGTGGTATTTATTTGCCGCCCCCAGTCAAAATTGAATGTTTCCTGTACTTTACGTCTAAGGTAGAAAATAACCCAGATAATTTGGACAACATCCTTTTAATAGGGGATTTTAATGTAAGTCAAATTGAATGGGTTTGCTCACTGTCTGCCACGCATGTAGAACCTCAAATTTCTGGTAACATTGTCTCTACAACTCTGAATGTAAAAAATAAACAACAAAAAAATTTTGATCTAGTCTCCCCAAATACCTCCCTTCCGATTACTGTAACTAATGTAACAGATGTAATTACCAATATAGACGAATATCACCCTCCAATTCAAATAGATCTAACATTAGGAAAACAAAAAACACTGAAACAAAAACAACATTCTATGTTACAATATTATAAGGCTGACCACGACAATATCAAAGAGAAATTATTGAATGTGAATTGGGATGAGGAATTGGACCATTCTCGTACAGTTGATGTTAACAGAAACTTTTTACAGAATTATTAATAAAATAATACAACAAATAATACTCAAAAACGATCTGCTAAAAATAATTATCCTATATGGTACAGTAACAACACAAAAACATATTAAAGCAAAAAGAAAAGCGTAGAATAAATATGAAGAAATTTAATAATAAGTTAGACGAATACGAATACAATTTACTGAAAAAGAGATGTAATACTTTCATCAATGATACATATGTATATAAGTACATATATAAATAAAGTACAAAATAATATCATCAAAAATCCAAAATATTTCTGGTCCTATATTAAATCAAAACGTAAAAACATAAGCAACATATCAAAATTCATAACGAAATAGTGAAGAATGGCGTGGGTATAGTTAATCTTTTCTGTAACCACTTTTCATCTGTTTACAAAAAGTCTCAGACAAGCGGCCTTTATCACAATACAGTATGAGTCTAGATGTTTAAGCAATATACATATATCATAATTATATTACAATGAAATTAAAAGTCGCCTAAAAAGGCTGAATGTGTCGAAGGATTCTGGCAATGGTAACATACAACCAATTTTCTTTGTAGAATGTGCTGAACCTTTATCTGTACCTCTTCAAATAATTTTCAATAAATCGTTAAAGAACTGGGTGTTTCTAAAAATTTGGAAGGAAGCAATTCTCATACCTATTGGTAATCTGACGACAAACACATTTTAGAAAATTATAGACCCATCAGCATACTACCAGTACTAGCAAGTGTTTGAACAAATAATTAGTCTGCACATTACTTGACACACAAAACAAATATGTGAACAACAGCATGGCTTTGTAGCCAAATGCTCAACAATCACTAATTTAATGTCATTTGTTGAACAATTACTACCACAATTGGGTTCAAACAAGGAGATAGATGTTCTCTATAGCGATTTAAGCAAAGCATTAGATAGAGTAGATTATAATATACTTATCTATAAATTAAAAAAACAATTTCACATAAACGGCTCACTACTACTGTAGTTTGGTTCTTACTTAAAAAATGTTATTATGTATATATTATGTATTACTTAATGGTGAATTTTTTCTATGTAATTAGTTGGTATGACTTTAAAAATAAATAAATAAAAATAGCTACCGGCCAGTGCTGCTCCGTGAAACAGGAGCAGGTTTTGCCATGGGCTCTTTCTCCTCATTGTCTTTTCTTTTCTTTTTCTTGGTTACTTCATCTTCGACTGGATCTGCTTCATGATTTTCATCAACATAATAAGAGCGTTTTGTGGCAGTACCTATGTCATCCTGAGTAGATGATACAACTCCGCTGCTCAGCTGGGATCCCTCTGCAACATAATAGAATTTTTTTTATCCATGGTCTAGTTTAGTAGATAAATTTCGAAACTTGTAAAGGATAGTAGACAACTCCAGTTAAGTTGATTAAAATACATTACCATCCCTGTTGTCCGAAGGGTTGCCTTTTTCCGAAGTAGCCTCTTTCCCTTCGTAATGTTCAGCCTGTGCTAGGCCATCCATGTTGTTCCGTTTATGATTTTCGCCGTGGCTACTTGCATTGCCACTTTTCTTGCTGCTGTCATCCCTTGTCCCCTTGTTTGAACCCCTCGCACAATTATCTGTAGAACAATTGTTTTACAATATTTTAATTATATAAATGTAATAAAATATATGATCCAAGCATGGATATTAGTCTGAAACTTTCAAGTCAATAAGCTTCATTTTCAAAATTAATACTGATTACCAGCATTCAGAATTATTATTAAACCTATCCTATAACTTCAAACATATTTACAATATCTCAATAGAAAATTGAATAAAATTAACTACAACACAACAATGTCTATATCAGACAGAACAGAAAAAATCACTAAAAGCCATTTATTCACTAAAGCATTGTTCACAACAGAGCATCTCAAGAAAAAGTAAACATCTGTATATTTTCATAACAGAACTTGCTTTGCTAGCTCTACAATTCCTCTAACTAAAACTACATATAAAAGGTTAAGCAAGTTATGACAAATTGTTGTGATGATTTGTGTGGAACTTAAATGACAGCCATTTCAATAACATAATATGTAAGTCTTAACTTTATGTGATAACAAAGACATAAAATTCATAGCTGGGACATTAATATCTCATTATGTGTAATGTGAATGAAGAAATCAATCAATTATTTAGTTGGGTGAATCTGTTTAAGGAATGAATGTGATACTGATAAGTCCACTGGTGTCCCTTGCTTTTTTCAAATGGAATATTAATACCTTCCTAAAAAAATTGCTCAAGTGTGTAATAGCCTGTAAGCCAGGCAAACAATTATAAAAGTGGTCACTGTCACCTATGGGAATCAAAAATACTACAGCAGTCGCCAGTACAATGCCGGTCCTGAACGGGGACCTCGTGTATCGTGGGGAGATCGTAGCCTACGTATAGGAGAATGTTGGTGAATAGTGTACGGTGCGGCGTGCAATAGGATATTTTTAATGAACTTGAAACAAATGTGAAGCAACAAATTGACTCCCCTTTAATGTGCGAGAGCGCCCTCCTTTGCATCTCACGTTGCCGAACACTGTTGATGGTATCAGTGCTGGTGTTTTTAATGTAACAAAAGGCATCAAACTCGTTATATCAGTCCGTATAACCACCACCACTGTTGACGTTAATAAGCGGCCATAACGCCAATTTCAGCAACACGCCCCAACACGTTCCTTTACAAGACTTAACAATTTGGAGAAGTAAAGAACAAAAATTAAAACAATAACCTCGGAAATCGCAGGGATGAACTATTCAAAAATCTACACTATGAATTCACAGTAGTTTACGCAGCAACTACACTTATAAATAAATAATTCAAATGCGTTTACACCTAAAAATCAATGCCAAACACAATGACACGATCACGCAATGAATAAAACTCTACTACGCTGTGTAACAGTGTTGCCAGCGAAATGAAATAAGCACTTTAATGGTACAGTTTATAAGGCCAGGCAAAAGTAGTAAAAAAAATATATATTTACACCTGACCTGTAAAGTGCGGCTAGAACAGAAATAAAATTTGATTTATTTTTTATTAGAAAAAGCGACATAGATAAAAGAGAATGGTTAAAAATGGCTTGGGTTATATTTTCGATATTTTGTATTGGTACCTACAAAATTACGGAATATTAATATATAAAACTATATAATTTGTTTGATATCCATACCAATACTACATAGATAAATTTTTTGACACCTATATAAAAATAGAAAAAAAAAATAAGGAAAATTATGCAATGAAAATTGCATTAGTTTATCCCAAAGGAGCTGAACAAATATAGAATGACATAGTATTTATAAAATTATAAAAAAAAATAGAATAAGGCACGTACCACGTGTCACGTCATACTTTTGGTACAACGCAGCGTAAAATATAACATAAAATGACAAATTTGATGTGAACAAAAGCCGTAATACTAACTCTAATTTACTTGTGGAATCATTTTATAACTCATGTCTAGTATAAGTACTGGGATGACCCATGGATCCTATAAAATATAATGTAATTTACTAATGGAAAAATACTACCTTTAGTTTTTTAGCCCACACATCTCTTGCTTTTTCTTGTTATAAACACATAAAAGTTAGGTCTGGTAACATTAAATGAGTGAAATAATTAGGAATTGTTAAGTTTTGACGAATTATATTTATTGTATGAGTATTGAAACTATATGAGTTACGTTTCGAGTGGTAGATAATGTGCGTTAGATATTTCTGAGCACGGCTTTGATGAAAAAATATTCGCTAATTAAGAAATGTTAACAAATATGGGATGGGTCGATCACTACATTAATATGTCGGGTGAACCGCGAATAAACCAGAAACATAATCAAAGAATGCTTTTGATAACACATAAATGGGCGAATGAATGGGGAATGTTTGTGCCCATGACGAATTTGACTACTATGTGGCCATTTATTAAAGATAAACAGGTTCGAAATCACTAGGCGAAGAATTTGACATTAACATCAGTCGATGAAGTTTTTATACAATCACTATTAATTAAAAATTGAGTTATATTTATTTTATATCTTTCCTCAGGAAGACAATGAATTATGAATTGTTAAAAAAACATGTCATTTAATTTCAGATACTGATTCATTCGATCATTTACATCCAGTATTTTTCATTATATAATTTTTTTTAAAACATATGGTACTTTCTATTTGTATTAATATGGCAACATCAAGAACGCTATTAATCGCGCGCACCAATAATGTTATAAGATTTCTTAAAGAAAAGGAAACTATGCACAGAAAATATTACAAAAAAAAAAATAAGGACAGAGTCGTTTCATCACTTGTACTAAAGTGGCGTAATTCATAAATAGTGACAAAAAAAAGTAAAATATTTTATGATTAAACATTTACGATAAACGCATTTTGCACACAGCACGTGAAGGTGACTTTTCTGGTTACAAGTATAAATCTGCGCGCTTTTTAGGCAAACTTATAAACCCAAGCCTTTTTTCAGCATTTACTCGAACATTTAAATGGAAACATTTATGCGAATCTACCGAGGGATAGAGAACATTTAACAGTAAATAATTTAATATTCCGACGAACAGTTTTACAGTACAACCTTTCTCCTTGTCACGTTTCTTCGACTTGCTTTTAGATTTAGATTTAGACTCTGCTTTTGACTTAGTTTCTGATTTTGTTTTAGATTTGGCTTTCGATTTAGTCTTTGCTTTTGACTTTTTTTTAGACTTTTTATCGCTCGAGTGACCTCTCGTTGATCCTTGTTCAAGTGAGCTCTCCCCTGTAACGTCACAAGCAATTATTGTCGATATATAATAAATATCATGAAGAAACACTGTTCCCATTATATACATTAATGCACGATTTTCAACAATAAACTTGTATTCTTGCCGGTCACACATTTTTATGAGATTTCCCAAATGTTAAAACTGTAACAAGTTATTACAATATTCGATTGTGATTGAATTTGATTACCATAATATTAAAGTGATTCTAATTCCAAATATATAATTTTCATTATCAAGACGAAATACATCTCTATTTTAATACTGATGCTTTGTGTATAGGAGTCGTCTATATTGCTGGTTTTGTATAATCAGTATAGAAAAAGTATATCTGTTGTGTTAGTGATGTTGGAAATTAATAGAATGCTATAGGGTTTTTATCTTTTAAAGTGCTTGACAATCGGATTGTTGCGAATATAAGCGAAGACTAGAAAGGAAGAAAGAAACAGGTGTCTGTTAATTACACCGCCGTCGTCCTTGGTGGCAATATTGAAAATAAATCCAGATGTCTAGGTGTCACCACACTACTCGTATGTACCAAGAAAAGGGCTTTGATCACCCAGCGCTTCTTAACTGCTCGAACTAGCGGTCCACTGAAATCTTCATACAAACTGCGCTTTATAAGGCTAACGCCACCTCTACAGAAAGTATGAGACGAAACTCTATGTGTTATGCTTAACAAATTATGAAATTACAAGCAACAACATACCAGTTTTGGCCTAAGCAAGTCGACTTGCCGAAAGTTTGATCAAAACGCCTTTTTCATACCGAGTTATTACGATATAGTAATATAAAATTGTTTTTGACAACATTCTTTGATAAATTTTATAATAAAACCCCGCTAGTGTTTGCATCCTTCCGTTGGTCATGCACCCTTAAACTTACCTAGTGACGATTACATAATAATTATTTATGCAACTGTTGTATAATAAGGGGTATTAAAACACGAACGTGTGTTTATCACACGAGGCGAAGCCGAGTGTGATAGTAGTATCACATAAGTGTTTTAATACCCCTTATTATACAACAGCTGCATACAAGACTTTATTTACACCCATGATTTAAATTCTCTATAAAAGATTCTGAAACAGTTAGCTTACTGCTAACATGCTTACTGCTAACCCAATGTCCTAATAACCATATTATCATCCAAACGGATGATATAATGTTGTACTGAATTTCGTAATTACACTCCTTTGTTTTTTCGATCCCTTCTGTGCAAAGGGTTTACTCAACAGATAGCCACATTCTTACTGCTCGATGTGTGGTATCTGCATGAATTTCAAAAAAAAAACATCTGTATGAATTTTAAAAAAAGAACATTGTCATTCACGTGCGTTTCACTACTAGAACGCCGTGCGCCGTAAAAAAAAAGGTTATTCGAATCCCTGCCATTGTTCTTCGATATTTTTATTGTTTTGTTTACAAAAAAAATGAGCAATTCAAGTTTTGACAGCACGCCCCCAGATATTTTAAACGCGGCAAAGACATTTCCAACAAACTACTATCGGAAAAAACAAGAAAGCGTTATGAAAAAGCGTATCAATATTTAATTTTAATGTTAGCAGTAAGCTGTTTTAGAATCTTTTATACAGGATACATATTATGGGTGTAGATGAAGTCTTTTATGCAACTGTTGATAGTTAGGTATTAAAACTCATGTGATACTAATATCACACTCGGCTTCGCCTCGTGTGATAAACACTCATTCGTGTTTTAATACCCCTTATTATACAAGTTGCAACTATTATCTATAATTGACCGGCTCATTACGTCCAACTTTCGTAAACCTAGAATTGGATAGATTTTCGGATACAATGGAACAGTGAACAAAAACAAAACTTCCCTTATGTCCTTCGTTACAGTTTAATGTACGCATTTTACATCATAATATTATAAATTATATTGTAAAATAATGGTAAGGTCATGGATTATTACGTTTAGATTTTATGAAATACTAGTTAAATATTAAATAAATGTACGAAAATAAGACTTATATTCACCAAACCTTTTTGTTCTTGCCCTGTAAAATTCAAACTTTTAAGTATTATTTGCAAATTCTGCTATATATCTATCTGGGATTTGATCTATTTGAATTTCTGTCTTTTTTCGACATTTACTTATCAAGGTCTGCCATAGATTATATGTTACATGACGGTAACATAAGCTTAATCAACAGATACAAAATTAAGTAATTATATTTATGTATGTTTACGTTACTTAAGACAGACACCACTCGCTTAATCAACAATATTGACATATTGACCTCCAAGTCCAGTGAGTCATGACTGATATTGATTTTTTTATATCAAACTTTTGATATATATCGGATATATATCACAAATATCCGATATTTTGATATTTGATATAAATATCGAATATTTTCGAACCCTGCTTTATATAAAAGAAGGAACCATATGGTTCCAAATATTTTATATAAGTTTATAATGTTAAATAATGTTTCAGTTCTTGCATACCAATCATGAACGGCAACTTCGTTCTTCTGAGACATTGTTGCTCTCTGTACCGCTTCACCGTTCAGGTTTCCTTTCCAATTTTTCAATTTGCCGTTCAACTTTGGAATACTCTTCACGACAATCTAAGAAAACCAGCCACTAGACTGAACTTCAAGAGAAAACTTCGCTATCTCCTTCTAAACAGCTAAATTTGCCATCACTACATTCCCTATGCATTTTTATAGCTATATGTGTATACCATTTGTTTGTATATATTTATAGTAATTTTAGCAATACTTCATATTTTTATGTATAAAATATAGCGGTTACCTTTTGAACGAGACCTGTTGGGGTAAAGTCAAAGGTCACAAGGCTTTTTAGCGTTAACAAATAAAAGTTTCAAGACTGATCGAGCAAGCAAGATGAAATCAAGTTATGAGGTTAACAAATATCATTTTGATTGATACATTTAATAGACTTATAAATGTTGCACTCATTGAGGTGGTAATAGACTTTAATACATCAGCTACTTTATTTCAAATCTCTGTACTCCAATTTAGTATTAAGGAATTTATGAATCTTTCTCTATTAGTAAATTATCAACTATGATATATTTGTCAGTATTTCGCATTCACAAAATGGAAAAGCGGTGGCCGGTTTTGTGTGTTACGAAAGTTGGACGTTGGGTAGTTTCATCATATAATCCCACTGAATAAGACAGATGAAATATCTATTTAATATACAATATTACTAAACCTTTTTGATTTGAACTTAATTAAAGATGTTAACTTGACTTATTAAAATCGGTTAATATGATTTGTAAGTTATAAAACAAAGTGGCTATTAACACTTACCTCGTGCTTCGAAGTTAAGTAGTTTTCACAGAATCCTAGTAAATTATATATAAAACTAGGTAAGTCATGAAATAGAAATCTACAGTTACAAATACCTAAAATGTGGGGTTGTAGGTATTTTGCTGGACGTAGATAACAAAATAGCAAATAAAAGATTTTTGTACAGAAACATTTCCATAGGATGATCGATGCCACTTCGAAGATAAAAGTAAAGCCTATATATTAATAATTATATATTATAATTATTATTATAACTATTATAATTTAAATTAAAACGTAAACAAGACGCACACTTGACTGCAAGCAAATAGCTAAGCAAGCGAAATATGTGTACTTACGGTGCACTGGCCGGAATCACAGCGAGAGTCAAAAGTGTACAGATTTATTTAAAATCCTATACGATACCTTTTTTTTGTGCAAACTATTACAATGGTTTCAAATAATATCAAATAATTACAATAGAAAGAAATCTATTTAATTTTTTTTGTTGCAATTTACTCAAGATACTCGTAATTCAGAAATCAAACAACTGATTCTGCGCTATTATAGTAATAAATATTTTGATTTTCACGTTTGATAATGATTAAATTAATCTACGTGTAATATTTAATATGAATTACAATAATCTCACTGCAGAATTAAGCTGTATGAATGCACAATAATTAAGTGCTGAAGTATAATATCGTAATATACAAAAATATGACGTTCAATTCAAAGATCACACAGATGAAAATCACTGCAAATGTTTCAATAAAACTATTTTAATGGCATGTTAAGTACAATGGATAATTTACAAAATTGTTATGATACACTGAACCAAAATAAATGCTATTAGCCGCAATAATTACCGTTACGCAATTGACTAACAGCGGAATCATCAGTGCTTTTGTTATTTGTAATTCGAGAACCACTATGGTATGAAGAAGGCAATTGTAGCACTTACCTGTTTATTACCTCCTTATATTTCATGATGCTTGCTGTACGGCCAAACTGATTCAGTTTACCTTACGAGTAAAACTATACAATCTTTGCGTCAACAGTAAAATAGTAACCAAAATATTATGGATCTTTTATGAATGATTACAATAGTCTTTTAAAATCATAATGAATTTTTTTTTTTATTTCATATCATTATAAAAATAGTTTCTCAATATGTTCAGTAAGTGCTATTTGTTATTTTATATTTTATATATTTAATATTTATTCATATTACAATGGCACGGAACATTTCGGACTTAACAGTTACCGGCCGTATTAAAGCATATTATAGCGTTAACTAACTCATTGTTAAAAATTGGCGGCTTCTCAGATCAGTTCAAAGCTACAATAATCAAACCACTTCAAAAGATAACGATTTCCTAAATTTCCCTTTGGGATTGTTATCGTGTGTCACAAAAATTAATATATTTATAATGTTAATATATCTATAGTAGAACAGAGAACTATAAGAAACATCAGCCACATGCGATATTTTTACTAAACGAATGAGATATAAGTTGACAACAATAAACTATTTCCTTTTCTTTTTTTAGTAATTCATACTCGTATACTATGCAAGATAGAAATTTCGCCGTACATATTTTATATCAATACTCATCTTATTTCATGTTATTAAAGAAAGTCAAACGACTAATAAAGTTAATCCATAACAAATCAAGCAAATAAAGTATTACTGCAACCATTAAAAATTAAGTCCATACAATATTAAAATAATGAACAGTATTTATTTAGGCATCATTAACCCTACGACGTGATGATCTTATCTAACAATTTTCTAATAGTCATATAATTTAATGAGCTTGGAAATAGAAGTATAAATTCATAATTTGAAATTTGTATGCAGGGCACTGCAAGTATCGGACAACCTCCTCTTCTCCCGTCTCTTAAACTATGCCAAAAGAACAGAATCTGTTAATAAGGTTATAAGGTTAGTGCTTATGTAAGACGATATTTTAAAAATCTAATAAGTGATTGATAACTAGTTTTCGGGCATTCCATTGACCCTGCTTTTTTGATATCGGAATTATATTCATTGGTAATATTACCAAAAGTAATAAGATTTAGTAAACAAACTTATAAAGCGATTAAAACAAGATGCAACAAAAAAACAAAGACCTCAATTCGTATTGTTATCCAATTCAACGGAGCCCGAGA
Source organism: Megathymus violae (assembly GCA_003671415.1). NCBI lineage: Eukaryota > Metazoa > Arthropoda > Insecta > Lepidoptera > Hesperiidae > Megathymus > Megathymus violae. The sequence continues at coordinate 2,173,607 of PDGT01000004.1, read as the reverse complement.
AGCTCACTATTAAACAACGGAATAACCTATAGCTCTAGTCCAAACTTGTTCAAGTTAGCGCCCCTCTTCCCTAACGGAGGTCGCGTCCGATGACGGTTTAGAGGCCGTATGGCCAAAATCAACCTCGGGTGGTGTTTAGTGGGTAGACCCCTAGGTTTATCGGAGTCCGCAGTTTAGTGCAGCCGGCTGCGTTGGTATGCATGAGCATTCACTACCCCCCTCCCGCGCATTTCCGGACGGTAGCCCTTTTCCATTTGTCTGGGCGCAAAAAAAACCTTGTTCAAGAGTTGGAGGTCATTGAGCTTTGTATCATTAATAAAGAGCTTTGACCACGTTTCCACGAAAATGTCGATTTACGTTACGATAATACATAGCGAGTACTCGTATTATACTAAAAATGTACTACCCACGACGACATAAGATTAAAGGTTATTTAAAACAAAAACTACTTATGATATGCTTATGTACATTACATGTCATATCACATGCAAACCAAATAATACCACTAATTGGGAACCAGTGCTGTATCCCCATAAATTTGAGAAGGAATTTGAGAAGTCGTATAAAATAGTTGCAATACTTAAAAATAATTAGTCATAGAACTGCTTGATAGGTAAATAGCAAGTCTCTCGGTTTTATAAATTTCATATTGTATTACTACCGAATAAAATTTATTCTACTTTTGGTATTACAGAACATAAATTAAGTGCATTTGCAAATTCTAAACTCTGCGCATGACGAGAGCGTCATGTTATTGTTCTTGTGTCGTAACGTGTGATGTCCACTGCAGTCCCTAAGAAGTTCACGTTGCAACAATACGTGGGGTGAGGTTTCCGCCAACCATTTCCAGTTAAGTGTTTATGAATATTCTTTTAAATTTGTTACAGGATAATTAACAAACCATTAGCCAGTTCAGTTACTAGTATACTATGATTTAGGAGGATTCAGATTTTTCTAGGCACATCTAAGTTCAAATACAAGTAGTTTTATTTAAAGTTAGTCACAAATAAAACTAATTTCAAATAAAACATATTTATGTATTACTGAGAAGTGAAATGTAACACGTTAATTTGTATCATAACCGTGACTCCCTGAAAATTCAAGTTTGTAGTAGTTTCTTGATGTACGAGTTAACAAGAAATAAACCTATTTATCTTCACCGTTGTTGGAACCATTAAACAAATCATTTTATTAATAATGCAAATTTGTACAATTCGCAGTTTTAATTGGAGCGCATAAACAAATAAAAAAATAATTACAAAGCAAACTAAATTCTGACTAGTGAAAATAATTAAAGCATTTTCAGTTAGTAGCTGATTAGTAGTAATAGCTAGGCATGGGTCTACTATTTATCAAAATTATTATATACATATCATTAAAACCAAATTGAAAAAATAGATTAAAATCAATTCTTCTTTATTATTTATGTTTTGGTACTCACAATGATATCCTAATCTCTAACATTTTAGTTACCGAATTTATACCGAAATTAGTATTAGGTCATGTCACCTTGGCAATTCATATTCATGATGTAAAGACTGGTTTTTCAGTGATGGGGAATGTATAAATGTGCAGTAGAGCATGGTTGCAATGCGATGACATAAGATAGAATATAAGGAACTGTCAAACTTCAGCACTTTTAAACATTTATACTTTGATTGATGATGCCTGGCTGTAACATGGAATATTTACGTGCTCATTCACTTTGTTATATAAAGTAATATTACGGGTTATCAATTGGTCATGGTAATATTAATATGTCATATAACTTTAAAATTGTTAGTAAGGTTAGTTTAGAAATTGTATTAGGTAATGACATACCCTTTAAAGCTTGCAAATATTCATAGATGTGTGGCGCTGCGTAGTCAGAAGGCATTTTGCCTTTAGTATTCTTCACGAATGGATCAGCTCCGTGTTCGACAAGGAATTGCACCATCTTAAGGTTTCCAGATGTGGTCGCATCGTGAAGTGGCGTATCATCATCTAAGCCTTTGGCATTAACGTTAGCGCCGCCATTCACGAGAACGACCACAACTTGAAACCAACCATAGCTGCAAGCCTCATGGAGCGCGGTCCAACCTAAAATTTAGTTAAAGAAAACTATTACAATAGAAGTTAAAGATTACTGTCAAATGAATCACAAACTCTTCATTAATTCTTACGAACTGGAAATATTTGATTGAAGTGACATCCTAAAACACCAAGTTGACTCTTAACACATCAATGATATCACAAAGATGTTTTAGGAATGAACTGTGTCCAATGTATCTTGGAGGGGGCTCTTAAGTAGATACAATAATCATATTATAGGCTGGCATTGTTAAATTGAAAGCTATAATAAATTGAATCAAGTCCTCAATTGATGCAATAAGAGTTGCAATCTTGCAATTTATGATAGCGATCATTTTCCTATTAAAGTTACCAATCATAAGTAATGTCCTGCACAATAGGTGTCAGTAGTTGTCTTGTTAAACACTGACATGAAAAAGCTTTTTATTTTCTGCATATTATATTTAAATGACAATTTTTGCATTACAATTGGAACTAGTTTATCTAATCAGCTCTGATCAGTTGGTCTTAGATATGTAAAGGAAAAGATGCTTGCATGTACTTCATAGAATCATGTTCACAGAAATTATATTCAGCTAGTTTAAGATGCATAAAACTTTTTTGACACGTGTAAAATGTGTGAAAATATGTATAATATAACCTAGTGTGTAAATTGTATATTCAATAATTAATTAAACATAACATCTACCTTACTGGTGTGGCCTAGAATTATCCCCCCAATCTCATGGTGGCAGTACAGGGTATCATAAGAGGCGACAGAAACCAGCCTATTTGATGGCAGGGCTTCACATAAGGATTATCTATACTAATAAATTAAATTGGAGTGTCTCTTTGTAATATTAAAATAACCGCTTTTTACTACATGCATATGAATGTATATATGGTGCATATACCAAAAATAACATTTCATATAATTTTTGTTTATCTGTCTGTCTGTCTGTTTGTTCCGGCTAATCTCTGAAACGGCGGGACCAATTTGACGGGACTTTCACTGGCAGGTAGCTGATGTAATAAGAAGTAACTTAGGCTACTTTTATTTCTACTACATAACTTTTTTATTAAATTCCATGTGGATGAAGTCGCAGGCACAGGTAGTATCATCAATATTATTAGTAAGTCATAAATATTATTATTGATATTATTATCTGTCAGTGAAGCCTACCTGGCTGGCTACTACCCTCTTGTTTAAGTCAACCATCAAACAACTCATTGTTTCCAGCTGGGGGGCTTAAACCCAGTACTTTCTTTCTTACTTTCTTGCCATTTCTTGGTAGACAATGCGTACCTTTGGTACAATACCCTTGGTATTGATGTCCATGGACGACGGTGACCCACTTACCACCAGGTAGCTTATCTGCTCATTTGTTGGCTATTAACATAAAAAAAAACTTAATTGTTTACTATTTTTCACTTATAGGCAAATATACCAAATTTAGTAAACAATTCCGGTTCATATTTTGTTTATAGACAAGCTATCAATTGAAAGGTTAAATATGAGTACATTAAATTTTTATAATTGTGGCTAAACTATACCAGAGTATTGGAATCCTGATTTTTCTATTGTCTATCATAATGTTATCTCACAACGTCATATTTTGAAAATATAATTCCAGGGCTATTCAGTTAGGGTGATAGAGAAACTCATATCCTAAAGTAGCCATTTATTGCTTGTAGCCAATCTTGTAAATTGAAATTAAAGAATATAAAAACTGGTGACAAAGAAATTAGTATTTTATCACTTACAATAAAATAGATCAACATAATGTAATATACATTTAACTATTATAATCCTGATCTATGTAGGTAATAAATATATTTTATGATATGGGTACAGACAGACTTCAATTCAATTTTATGATCTACATAATTGGGCAAACATAAATTATTTGCCACTTTAGTTAACATTGGAATGTGCAACTTTACAGACTAAAACATACACTTTGTATTTTACTGAAATAGATTGATGAAATGATCACCATCTCCAGAGTCTAATGCTGCAATTGTTCACCATGAGTGCACTATAGTACTAATTGTCATTATTAAGCTGCATTATTTACTTATATAACAGGTAAAAGATATCATGGTTGAGGAGATAATTTTAAGTAAGACACTTCAAAATCTGTCTGTTCTATATAATTATGATCTAACATAACATTATAGATTTTTTAAAGATAAACACCTATGTATGATATGTTTATTTAAAATTGATTATGAATTTAAAAAGTTAAAATATTGGAGCATAAATACAAAACAATGATAAATAAGATGATATAATGAAATCAATATATTTTAGTTACCTTAGTATAAGAAATGCTCATGAAATTAAATAACAGATGTTAAGAGTTTATACCTAACTATAATTTGTATTATCATAATACACACCTTTTCATATTTTCTTAACTATTTATTTAATCTTCATCACAGACAGAATTTGACTAGAACTGGTAGATATAAAGACTAAGTTATGTTATAAGTATGTAAGACTTAGATGACAAATTATGTTCCTAATGCTTGTCTATTACCTACATTACTTTTAAGTCTATGTTAAATTATATTTGGAATTAGAATTAAGCAAAACATTTACATATATCATTACATTACAATATGAAAATCATTTTGTAGTGCTTTCAAATCCCTTTTAAATACTACCATAACCATATATTATAATAGATATCAATATCATAATATGATAATTGTATGTGAAACATTTAATATTCACTTTATATTTCATGACTATTTTTATAAAACAACACATGAAACCTTACCAGCAAAGTCGGGTACATCAGGATCTTGTCCTTGGTCGACAAGCTTTTGAACCATTTCATGGTCCCCCTTTATAGCTGCTACGTGAATAGGTGTTTCACCACGTTCATTCCGTTGTTGTCTTGTCTTCTTTCTCTCTTCCCCCGGGTTTGAAGAGGCTGAACGACACAAAGTGGCGGGAAGTTTTACAAGATCCCATTTTACATTATAACCAACTTAATCTAGTGGGGTTGACTAACCTGGGGGTGCCTCCTGCGATGATAGCTGCATAACTAAGGCCAATTGTTGCCGCTCAGACATAGGTGCAACGACTTGGGACCGCGGAGATCCATCACCCCCGCGCCCGGAGACCCGCGAGCGCGGCGTAGACGGCATTTTTCGATCATAACCACCCTCCTACTCACAAAACACTTCTATTTAGAACTATATAATTAAAATGTCCGTGTTACATTCGGAGCTAACTAATACCGCGCCAACACCTATTATTACTATATGTATCTATTTGACGCTTGTTACCTACCAAGACAAGACCACTGAGATATAGGGAGAAAAGTGCAGTTTAAACAGTTTACTTGATTGAAATTGTATAAAAAATTATCCAACACAACACATTTTCAATACTCAATTCCCAAAATCTATAGACCACATCCACTCATTACAATGAATAAAACGAAACCATATTCTTCTATTGGGTTACAGACTATTGATTGATTTCGACATTTCACAGTTTCACTATTCTTTTTATTAATAATTGTTCTGGATACCAGCATATTGAGACATATTTTTAAAACAAGTTGAACCAGTACTATATTATGCAATATTCTGTTTCCCGAAGCAGAATCTTCGTGAATCTGAATTCTCTATAAAAGTAGTGTTATTATTTGTTAACGTTAAGAACACTTTATGGTACAAAATGCTACGAGATCAAAAAAATAATGTTGAAAGCTGTTACGCGGGAGTTACGACGGAAATCTTATGTCAACTGTCTTACGACAAATGAGTGTCAATGTCTTATTGTATAAATTTATGGTACGGTATTTATCAGTGATTAAAAAAAAATTCATGACAGTTTTCACCACTCGCTATATATCTTTAAGGTTTTTCAGCTGATGTTAAACTTTTAAAGTAACTGTATCATGTGGCGGCCATCGTATACAATCTTGCGAACGGTAGTAAAATCTTCACCTTTACTGAAGGAAAATTTCACTTTGTCAAAGTTAGCGTATTCTACAAAGAGTCGAGTGCCAAGATCTACAGCGAAATTGACCTTAGTTAGCGCCAGTGTTGGGATACTCATAGGAGCAGGTTATGGAGGTTATACCCACTATAGGATTAATATTAAAAAACGTACAGCATCTCATCCCGAAGAGTACGCATTTTTGCCTAATGCTCCAATGTATCAAGCACATTACAAGGTAATTTTTTGGATACTTCTTTACTTTAATTTTTATGTGTAATACGGGCTTTGACAAGTATTACTGTGAGAAGTAAATAGTGGACATAATTATTGAACACATAATAAAGATCTAAATGTTTACTATAGCCATCTCATGTTGTTGTAGTTAAATTACATAAAATCTAAAAATGGAATATCAAAGAGCAGAATTTTCCAGAAACAAAAAATCCCTAATGCCACCTGGAAGACTCAAAAATGTAACTAATACCAACCATAACATAATAACCCCTTTGGAATTACTAGACCTCTAATAATACTATTTCTATCAATAACAATAACAACTTCTTTACAGAAAAATTGCTTTGGTAAAAACTTGGCAGAAATGTTGTACAACTTGCCTAACCTGCAGCAACTTCAAATAATTCATTTGTATCATCAAATTCTTTAGAACTACTACCAACTGATGAAGCAGAAGTCAAAAGAATCATTATTGACCGAAATGCAAACACTGCAGTTGGCTGGGATAGAATTTCCCCTAATTTAAAATACTCACATCTGTAATTTATGTTTATCATCAGGTTACTTCTAAAGTCTTTAAAAAAGCAGTTGTCCATCCTATATTTAAAAATGGAGATAAAGCAGATATCAGTAACTATAGACCTATTTTTGTTTTGCCACCTTATATATACTAAGGTGCTCAAAAAAATACTTAACAAGACAACAAACTGTAACATGAAAATTTTGTGAAAACGTTGTTGTTTCACTTCTCAAAAATGCTGTAACTAAGATATAGAGGTAAATTCTTAGATCTCTCTAAGGCATTTGATAGTATATCATTTCTGCACCTGCTCACGAAACTAGAATCTGTAAGAATTTGTGATCATGAATACAATATTTTTGAAAACTCTTAGAAATGGAAGTGAATGTGTAAAAGTAAATGCCATAAACACTAACAGCCAGGTACTGAATTTTAGTGTCCTTCTTGAGTTGAATATAGAACCTTGGTTCTATATTGGGGCCAACAACATTGTTAATTTATGTTAATAACCTATGTAAAGTACCTCTGACAAACTATGCCATCTTTACATATGCTGATGATACTGCAATGCTGATTTATGGTAATGATTGACCAGAGAGTCTCGAAATGCTGAAAAAGCTCTCACAGATGTACTTTTAAGTCTAAACCAATAATCTTTTCACTGTCAACCTACAAAAAAAAATCTATGCAATTGAATGCAAAAACTATTAAAAAATGACTGTACCATATAATATGCCCAATAACGAAATGTAAAAATCTCTGGCTAAAAGAAATTTTAATCTTATAGGGAATCATCTGTACAACATTATAAATAAATTAACTAATATAAAATATGTGCTTTGAGCAGACATCAATGCAAGAAAGAAATTAGTAACTACATGGATATCAGCACACACACACACATATCACACTTGCTCACACTTGTCAAAACCTTATTCATTTCATTATTAACCCTAAATGTGCATTCACTTCACTTTATTATTGGGACCATGATGCAATGTTACAGGGTTATCTCCTCATGAGACCGCTGGTACCCATATCTTCACAGCTATGGTGCAATAGAATGAGATTATTATTACATTTATGTTAAACATGTTAAAAAATTATAATTCACATCTTCATAAAACCATCAAATTATATAATTACACTATTTCTAAATTTTAAATCTCAAGTCAAAGTTTAATATGTAGAATGAAAAGTTTTGTTAAATAATTTTTGACATACGTCACCATAAATGTTCTGTTGTTGCTTCACTTCTGGAACTATTTAAGGTAGGGATTTGAAAAATCTATGGTAGACTGACTTTTAGAAAGTATTTACACTAACATTCTTTAAATAGAAATTCATTATTTTTATATGTTATTGCAGATTAAATTTCACTTTTAGCATTTGTCTAATACCAAAAATCCACAAAGACAATGGTGGGTAATGTAAACCTTGAATATGTGTATTGCATGCAGATCCATCCATCCCCTATGAAACATGTACATACCATAAAATAAGTTAACATCAGTTTACAAATATTGTTTTGGTTTTCAGATAGTCAATGATTCTGACACTAGTAATTTACAGTTAGTGCTTTTTCAATACCGCACCTGTCCATTCTGCTGCAAGGTTCGGGCTTATTTAGACTCTAGAGGTATTAGCTATGAAGTAGTTGAAGTTGATGCAGTACTCCGACAGGCTATTAAATGGTCTGGGTATAAGAAAGTACCAATACTTCTTGCAAAAGTTGATGGTGGTTATCAGGTAAAGTATTATTATTAAATCTTAAATTAAAGTAAACAAAGTGTTACATAGATAAAACTTGTATATGGTGCGGTATCAGCTAAACTGAAGATGGTATTAGTGCCATTACTACTTATGTCATATCCCTTAACTTTGGAACAAGAGTTTCAGTCTCACTTCAATTAATGTTATTATTGAACCTAAATAATATATTTCAGCAATTACTAGACAGTTCAGCAATTATATCTGTACTGGAGACTCATCTAAAAAATAAAGCATTGCAGCTACCAGAAATAGTCAAATTTTACCCTGCCACTCGGTATGAGAACGAGGAGGGAAAAACAGTAACAGATATAACAAATAAATACTTCATCATGCATAACGCTCCAGTTCCGGATGCTAAAGAGAGAGCTGACGAGATGTAAGTAGTAAACGTACTCATATTAACACAGTGTGCAGTCGTGAGTGAGTTTGTCTTGTCAAGTGGATATGATGTATCAAGCTTGTTAAAAGTGACACAAACTTTATTATTAATTTTAAAGCGCGCAATTGTAATAGATAACATTTATAAAACTTTTACCACTGTCCCCCATATCTCTGAAAATATTTGCAATATGTACTTGATCTGCATTTTCGGTTTTAACACCATAATTACTTATAGAAACATTCAACCGAAGTATGAAATATATACGAATAATATTATATTACTTTGTACAGTAAACACTTGAGAAACTGAATGTTACGAATGTTCTGTGTGCGTGCATTCAGCTAATTACACATAAATATTATATGATGTGAAGTGAATGTCACATAGAGTCTAGGGAATCTCCGCTTGTGACGTCATATTTCCAACCATTGCTTTCAATTTATGTGTATAATTGAGGAGTTGTAAGCAGAAATGTTCTAAAATATTTTTCAGAGAAGAACGTCATTGGAGGCAATGGGCTGACACAGTGCTAGTGCACACCTTGTCTCCGAACGTTTACAGGAGTGTCGGGGAGGCTTTACAGACGTTTAAATGGTTCGAAGAGGTGGGTGGATGGCGTAACTCTTTCCCGTCATGGGAGTGCGCGCTTATGGTGTATGGAGGTGCCGCTGCCATGTGGATAATTTCCAAGAGATTGAAGGCTAGGTATGTGTGCTTTGTTTTCGTCACTGACTGCTGTATGTGCAATATATTGTACTTTTGTAAGTTAAAAATTAAAAAATGCATTTTATTAAATATATTGGCAGTAAAATCTGACCAGTAAATTAAGTTAACATGAATCGTAATAAATTTATATATCAATAAATATTAAGCAGCAAAATCATCATGACGCATCATCATCATCATGACGTTTACTGTAGAGCAATTAACAAATCGGATTGAGTCGGTAACTCGCCATTATTCAACCTAAATAAATGAAATAATACGCTACGACAATTATACTTTCAATTTCATCTGTTATACTAAATAATACCTACAAATAAACTCAAATTGTTTCGTTGCAAATATGTACATTATATATTTTTTTCCAAATCCTAAATTATATAATATCCGTAACTGAAATTATCCAAAACAATTGGATAATCCGAAATCATCTCATATTCGTAATCGGAACCTGTAAAATACTATTTATATATTTGTATCCCTATCCATATCCAAAATTTCATATCCATAACATCCCTAATTTATTTATTACACTGCTCGAGTATTTTGTTGAACTGACATTATAGCATAAAATAAGCGAGTCATTTTCTTTTTGTGACTGTTCATGTTTTACTATCATAATAACATATCAACCACGGAAGAATAAAATGTTTAAGAAACAACTGTAAAAATTATGAGATGAATTCATACAATAATTTTCCCACAAAAGCAGCTATGAATTTTTTTGTTTGTATTAAATTAAACTATCACCTTGCATTAAGGTCATTAAATATTTAAAAAAAGTCTTTCAAATAAGCGATGTCATTTTTGGACGCTATCAAGTTTTCGTGCAGTCCATTGTCTCTCTTTCAAGAAGTCCTGTACTGTTTTAGTGTCAAAGACATTGAAAAAGCTATTCAGACAAACACCTTTCGATGGCCACCGTATTTTTGTGTGCAGCAGCAAGCGATTATAGTTTTAATCATTTCCGCCATAAAATTGCCCAAATAATCTGTCATTTAATTAATAACTTATTAGCTTGTTGACTGCTCGTATAACGTAATTTGGCGAGGTTTGCAGGCGTTCGTTAAAATTTTTTCAACCAAGTGCTGACGATAAATAACATAATGTACAGCGACTACATTTGTTATTGCTTGTTTTAAATGCGCAATGAACCCTTCTGACGATCCGTCATTGCTGGAGCACCATCTATAGCAATTGACCAAATATTTCGAATAGGAATTACGTTCTCTTGAAACAAAAAACGTGTATGGTATAAAATATGAATTCTCTCTTTGTATCGGTTTCCAAATTGTTTGCAAAAAGTAACTCTTGACAGATTTTTTCTTCTTTTATGTATCGGACGTCAGCCAAGAGTAGTGCTTCGTTATTCGGTAAAGTTGATTCATCGAGTTGAATGGAAAATTTAGAAGTCTTTAAGTAATCACGTAATGATAGATTAGATAATCAACGTCTTTGTTTTGATCACCTCTTTGACTACCGGCACAATTAATTCCTCACCAATTACGTGTGGTTTACCGCTTTTGCGATTAATATTGAAATATTATATGAAGCTCGTAGTCCATCATATTTTTAAGAACACGATGCAAAAATTATTGATATGGTTGGCTGTTTTAAAATGAATATTGTCCTTGAAAATAGGATAATACTCTGCCCTTTGTATCAGTATGTATTTTATTCAAATGTACCTGAGCCTAGAAGGCTTCAAGGCTTTATTTGAAAATCATTTTTGGCAAGTTAAACACATAGATTGGTTTGTTTGAGATAGCGTGAATTCATATTTAAAATATTCAATGTCCTGCCGACATTTATTTTTCGTTTCAGACATTTTGGAATTCACAATTCCAATACATTAACTTTTCAGTCGATTTATAGAAATTTATAAAATTAAAAACTGTATGACTTCTTTACTTTATCAATTATGCGTGAGTATGGATCACTGGCGAAGGCCACAAAAACGACAAGATGGAAGACCTATATCTGGCTTTTAAAGATTTGATTTCGATTACGCAACAACTTGTATTGTATACCTTTATTTATTTGTGACGGCTCCAGTGCACTTGCCTTGCAAACAGGTTGTTATACGTTCCCGTATTTTTGTCGAAACATGCTTGATTGCGGAAATCACGTCTTTGCTCACCGACCAGCATAGACTTGTTACCGACAGTCTTAAATCGAATCAATCAGTTAATTTATACTTAATGTTTATTGAAATGTTTCAATGTTTATTTGTGCCATAATAATAAGATAAATATCTTAGACGACTAGATAACATGTTTTTTCATGAAAATATATGTCCATTCAAAGTATTTTATTATATTACATTTCAAATTAGGTAGGTTCGCCGTGTCCGCTCCATTGACCGTCATAACCTTCATCTTGTCATTTGCCCTTGGATCCGTTTCTGCCTGCACGTATTTTTTTTTCCTCCTCGTTTCTTTTCTCTCCTCCTATGTTCTAGACTCAACCGTGAAATGTTTTTGTGTATTTCGGTTGCTCTGTC
>PDGT01000004.1:2089487-2161377 GCA_003671415.1 Megathymus violae | reverse complement strand
CGGTAATTGTCACCTATTTACATTAAAAAAAAAAACTAAAAAATAAATTAACAGTATTCATATTATGTATTATTAGTTTATAAATGATTTATTAGTATTTAAGCCAAGACTCTTATAAGAGGACAACCATGAACCCTACAAAAAGAGAAACATCATTTTAAAAGCTTAACAACATTGCAGACACAACATTAAAGATGATGTTCGACAATCGCTGTATGACGCGGTTAACGAATGGATGCTGGCCGTCACGAACAAGCAATCGCAATTCCTTGGCGGTAAAGAACCTAATCTTGCAGATGTGTCTGTTTACGGGGTGTTGAGCAGCATTGAAGGCTGTCAGGCCTTCCAGGACCTCAGAAACAACACTGGAATAGGAAAGTGGTTCGATGATATGAGCAACCACATGCAAAAGTGCAGGGGAAAATTATTAGCTGTCCATGCTTAGGTTACACAGAGATTTATGGAGTCGTGCAACTTCCAAGTTTTGTTAAATATCTACGCCTTGTTTAGTAGTTGAATAGTTGATATTGTTGGTTTTGAATCCATGGAGTACACTAATGTTGTAGTAATAAAATGATTATAATAGTCGTAATTAAGTCAAATATAACTTGCATTTTAATCCAGAGGATTGAAGGATTGTCAGTTATGTTTCGTAGACAATTTCTTACATGATATAAAAATAACAATATTACAACGTTAACCTTGGTATGAAATTCATCGACAATCTATTTATAAATTATCGTTATTTGTTAATCCCAAAGTCATGATGGATTGATATGAAACAAGAATTGATTTGTCTTTTATGTTAACTCCTTTACTTTATGCTTATTTATAGTTGGAATTGCTAGCGTTTGTTGCTTCTAAATAAATGTTATTTTAAGTTTTACAATTATTATGTCATAAAATGTCTAACAATAATGTATTATTAGTGCTAATGTGATTTTATTGTTAGAAAATAAAAGAGTTATTTAAAAAAATATTTTATTGAATTCCTTCTCTACGATATAGTTCAACATACATGTGGTAAAGACGTCTTTATAGAGTATAGTAAAAATGAAAACCTGACCTCCACCTTCCTATTTATCAGGCATTGTAAGTCAGATTTAGGAAATGTTCGACCCATCTTTTTTACAAAAAAAGGAAAATTTTACTCGATTATAAAGCAATAATGACTTGATAGGATTTGAAAGTTGAGACAGCGATATCTTTTTACTACGCATTATTATTAACAGATATTATAACGAGTAGTATAAAAATATATTTAAATTCAACTCTTACTTACGTCACTTTTGTTAATTATTTGATGTTTATTTGTTACTAAGCAAACCAGTTCGATTTGTATATGAGACACAGTGACATCTACGTTTCTTACATTCAACTGTTTTGTTTCGTCGTGATAATGTTTACTACTTAGTTTTTCAACGGAATCTTAGATGGCGCAGAAATTCAGCTTTTTTACTGTTTAATACAAATTTTATTGTTTAATACAAAAAAAAAATATTTGAAAAAAAAACCTGTATTAACATCAAGTGTCATACACTACAAGTTTAAAAAATTATAGTTGAACTTGTGTGGATGAAAAAAAGAGTATCTTATTAACAATTGAATAATTGAACAAGATATATAAATGTAGGGAGAGTGTAACCTAATAATAGAAATTTAATGATAACATGTTAAGGAGAAAAACAAAATATGAGTGTATAGTATAATAGTAGGAATTTAAAAAGATGGTCAAGTGTCAATTCAAGGCACAAAATTAGATAAACTCATATTATTTAGTTATTGATATTAAATTTCTATCAACTACTATTATATTACAATTAATTCAATGATGCCTTTACTTTAGTGTAGTACTAATTTTCTTCTCCGCCACTAAAGTCTTTGTATATTGCTGAGTATGCATGCGGCTTTTATTAGCAAGCTATTTGTGTGTACATCAGCGAGAAGCCTCTGTTAGCTATATCTGGAGACGTCGTTGCTGTTGCTCCTTCACTTCCATCAGTAACTACATACAGGACGAAAGGTTTTGCAAACGCTGAAAACATAAAACAAAATGTTTATTATTATTATGTTTGCTTCATATTCAACCAATCTTTCATATTCATGAATATGTCAGTTTTTCTCTATAAAAATAATATCTACGTTCAATTGTTAAGAGTTATTAATTCTCAGCCCAAGAGCCATTTTCTTTTCTGAACAACGGAATATGGCCATAGTGCCAGGCCCTTCCAGATGGCGGTCGATGGACTCTGTACCACCTAGCTTAAACGTAACAGTACTTATGGAAAGTGGTAAGGTTTTGCACCTGTATGGGTAGCTAACACCTGGCTTCTAGAATCTATTGTGAAATTTTTAACGTAATTCGGTTGCAGCGTTGGCCAGCTAAATAAAATGCAAGCTTTGTTTTGCCGCTTCATTGTGGCTCTGCCTAAGTGGAGTTCGAGTTCAAAAATCTCCAATTCCCCAGCTCAAATTTGTGTACGAAAATATGAACTTACTTTGGACGGAGACAAAACCGAGACCGCAGAAGCGATCTGAACCCGCTCCAAGACCTGTAGACGCTACGATAGGGTTGGCTATCACCACAAAATCTGTGATACAGGCGGCGCCGCTCACCGCGCCCACAGCGGTACCGATTACTGTGATGTCGGCACCCTCTACGTCTCCCGTTACAGTGAACGAATATATGTCATTTGATGCCTGTAATAATAATAAAGTTACAACTTTGGACATTAGACCATACAAAGCTGATTCTACACTCGCGTGCAACCGAATCGACTCACCCATACAAAATAGACAAACAGTGTGTTTTTATTTAAAAAAAAAAGTATATAAAAGGTATTTTTTATGAAAGCCTATTCTTTTACCTTTAAATTAACACATTTATCATTTTAATCCAATCACCACTTTGGAAAATATCGTGGCATGAACGTAAGTGCGTAAAATTTATTGCTTGCAGTACTAACGAGTTGCGCTGTGCCACCCCCTATATAAACCCCCGTAAGCAACGCACCCTTATCAGTCGCTTATCAGAAGAAGAAAGATCTGAACACATTTCCGCAAGATACGATTACCAGTTCGCCGCCACTATGGATACAAGACCAGAAGAAGTCGTCCAAGTTGTCCTTTTGGTACAACAGGGCTTTAGCCAGCGAGAAGTCGCTCGTCGACTAAATCTGAGCCAATCTGCTGTATCCAGGGTATACAGAAGGTTCCAAGAGACAAATTCTTACTCTAGGAGGCCAGATAACAGTCGGCGGCGGCGTACTTCTGAGAGAGACGACCGTTTTATCGTCTCTACAAGTCTCAGAAATCGCCATCTCACCCGTGTTGCTGTACAGCAGCGACTGAGAGAGGTTCGTGGAGTCGCTGTCAGTCAATGGACGGTTAGAAGACGGCTAAAAGATGCCAACCTGACTCCAAAACGGCCTGCCAGAGGCTCCAAATTGACTACAGCCCACCGACAAGCTCGCCTTGCATTTGCTCTCGAACACATCGGTTGGACGGCTGAACAATGGCGATCGGTCCTGTTCACTGACGAGTGCAGAGTGTGTCTGCATAGCAGCGACAGGAGAGCTCGAGTCTACCGGCGTCCAAACGAGCGATTTTCGCAATGTTGTTTCGCCGAAACAGTGTCCTATGGCTGTGGTTCGTGTATGATGTGGGCGGGCATTTCTGTCGAAGGAAAAACAGCTCTTGTTTTCATCCCTAGTGGAGGCCGAGGAGGCGGTCTGACTGCAGACCGATATGTGGAAGACGTTCTCCTTGAACACGTCTTTCCCTATGAAGGCTTCATAGGCTTCCTTCTTATGCACGATAATGCCCGCTGCCATACAGCACGAATCACACGTCAGTTACTGGACGAAGTTGGTATTGAGACCATGGACTGGCCGCCACTCAGCCCTGATCTCAATCCTATTGAACACATATGGGACGAGCTAAAACGCAGAGTGCGGACCAGAAATCCAGCGCCTGCAGACATTGTAGAGCTAAAGACAGTGCTCGAAGAGTAGTGGGAGGCTCTCCCTCAAGATCTGGTAGTAAGGATTATCAGGTCGATGGGGAACCGTCTTCGAGCTGTTATTAAGGCTAGGGAGGGCAACACTAATTATTGATCTAATAATTTTATCATAACTTTTTGTTTTCATTTAATTTTAACTATCCTTTGTTTTTTCACTAATTAAATTTTTGTTACTTTGTGTATTAAATTCGAATAAATTCGAAAATATTGCGCAGATTCTTGAGATTATGGTATCATTTTAAAGCCTATGAAATAAGGTTTCAAAAAAAATATATACCTATATTTTCTTTATTCTATAAAAATATATTACACCATTTATGCATTTTGTAGAGGTGAGTCGATTCGGATGCACGCGTGTGTAGTAATAAATAGTTTTGTGCAAAATTGGTCAAACAATGTATCGTACGTAACTAAGTATAACGAATATTTTTTATGGAACACGTTTGTGTGTAATCGTTATTGCGATGTAAAGTTACATTGTAAAGCATTTTAATACCGTATTATTCTCCGCTTGAAAAACTTAACTGTAAATGAGCCAAATACATAATACATATGTAACTAACAAATATAAGTCATCAATTACACGCGGGATATTTAGTTTATAGTATTGATTTTGTACTTACTCACTAAATTTAGACCAATGTTTTTATAGTTAATGCGAATAAATAGCATTTTTGGACAGTAACAACGATTTAGGTATTCAGATAAAAATCTCGTACTTGAGAGTATTGTATACCACAGTATCCAGCCTCCATTCTTACACATATGCCGTAGTTCAAGTTGGCGATTTGTCGACTACCGGTAACCAAGGATGCACTGAGAACGGTATTCGCAGCGGTTCCGTAATTGAAACTATTAATCAGTCCAGAGACTCCCGTGTAATATTGCAAACAGCCGTTTGGTGCTGGAAAGTTAAATCACAATTTAAAGTTGAGTATTGGCAGTATAATAAAATGCAACGCAGTATGCCGGCATTGTTGATCAACATCAAAACTATCACCATTTGTTCTGTTTAACAAACACGAAAACTTATTTGTGACTTTTACGGTAAAATTAATTATCTATTGACTGTCCCCATTCAAAGGTCACTTTAAGCTGTAGGTTAATAATAACAGGTGATTTTGTCGTAAGAAAACAGTCGTTAAGACGGATCAGAGGTGTTCGGGTGGCATAAAATTTCCTTTACTAAAACTATTCACCAAGATTGCTCGAGCAGCCTTCAATACTACTAGAGACCCGGTCCGTACAGTTGACCGCTAATGTATTGAGAGCCTTGTATATTATACGAAGTCAACAATTTTGTTGTCACATCCTGCATATAAGTTAAATAAGACGCACCTATTCCTGGGCAATCGCAGCCCAGTTGCGTGAGCTTGATATTCCAGCGTCGCGAAAAAGTAGTCGAGAGCGTGGCGGTGATTGAAATCGTGATTGCGGTGTTCCCATTAAAGTCCACAAAGATCGTTTGACCGGTGTTATCACCGCAAAGAACCGGTACTATGGTATTGCCACCGATTATGGTAATAGAGTCTGTCGAACAGACGCCGTCGCCGTCCGGTTGGGCAAGAACCAGGTCGAGGAAATCTATGCGCAGCTGAAACACAGAAGATCAGTCAATTTGTATTTGCTGGAATAAAATTGTCAACGAGTTTTGAGGGTCCCCTGTAGCGTTGACATTCTTAAGTCATTATTGATATTCAAAAGAGAACCAGCTAAGAATCATAGTTGAAACGCGCTCGGCAAGCTAGGACACTCATTAGTGGCACGACAGTAGAATTTTCATGTCGGTGTAAAGCTGTAGATTATTCTATGAAGTACAGCACGTGTACTATCGTCGAAGTTCTCTGTAAAGTCTAGTTAGACTACTAAAGAGTGTTCCTTATAAATAAATCACTAACTTCCACTATTAAATAATAATGTTTATACAATTTATATATTTATATATATACATCATATTTTATTTACCTAATATAAATATTTATTAATATGTTGTATTTTTAAATTTCATAAACGTTATTTTAATGTATAAAGAAAACTATTATAAGATCAGCGATTGCCCTAATTACTCTATAGCTCTAATTACTATATATACATATAATATATAGCTTACCTGGCATATATTACTATTACATCGATTTACAATAATTGTACAGGCTTGACCACCAGCATAAGCTGCAGGATAACCAGGGCTGGTGAAATAAGTATTATTTACATTCGTAGTGGCGCCACACGTCCTTGATACTAAAACCAACGAGTAAAGACAAATGAACGAATATTAAGTAGAACTTAAAGCTTAAAATTAAAGCTCTAAATTGGTCTACAAAACACAAACTGTAAATAATATTTCACATATATGTATAACCAATTCCACGTTAAAATAATGAGCGCTAAAAGCGTATCGAAGGGGATTTTATAAGAGGTGCGGTCGTTTTGTGAACGACGCTTAATCTTGTAGTAACGTTGATGTTGATCACAATTCAACATAATTAAAATTTTATTTATTGTGGTGTGAAAATTATGTTCAAGTATAGCTATACATTTATAAAAGTTAAGAAATACAGTTTTAAACTCTTACCAACGCAACATCTGCCTCGTCTTGATGCACAAACACCAGTAATGGTCCCATTCAAATTATTACATTCACGTCGAGCGAGGCAAGTGCCGGTCATGGTGTTCGTATTCGAGCATTCCGAATTCGCGAAACGAACAATACTTACGAACGGGAATACTGAAATAGTGCAATGAAAATAAAATAAGTTGATATCAAAGTTATAAAGCTTCTATACACTTATAGTTTTTTTATTGGTACAACTTAGGTACATAATGTTAAAACAATACATATAATTTTAATTAACGTCTTTTTACCAGGGATGTTATGGAGCTCTATAACCATAACCGAAACAAACTATCGGATATCCGAAATAAAAATATATCTGAAACTGTAACTAAATTCAATAGCAATATTAGAATAATTTCGGGTAGGAGCTGTGTGTAAATGAAACACGTTATGACACTTTCGCTTGCCGAGACGATACACTAGCCGCGACGCTCTTATCTTTAGACAGTTTTTATTATTTAATTTTCAAGGCTATTGTTTTTTCCATGATTATAATACCAAATAACACCTAAAAATAAAGTCAAACTGTTATATTGTACAAACATTATAAATTTTTTTTTACAAGTCCTAAATCTTCTGACTTTCGTAATCGAAATTATCCGAAATAATCGGACAAACTGAAATAATTTCATATCCGTAACTAATTATTCATATATCGGTATCCATATCCAGATCCAAAATTTCATATCCACAACTCTACTTTTTACTATAGATACAATTTTATAACTCAAAATAAATTATAACTTATTTCATATTTTTTTATAAATTTTAATATGATAACCGCTAAAACTCTAAGTTACTATTATTTTAATTTAGTCTGTAAAATTATGGAAAAAACTTCATACTTCATGCGCATCGTAAGATTACAGCAATAAACTTTATATGGATGTACACTTATCAGAATCTTATTAGAGACGTATCTAAAACTGAACAATCGCAAAAGCATCCGATGGAGGGCAGATTAAAATTTTAGTTAAAAGATACTCACGTAATTTGCCTTCCCTTTCGCCATCAGTTTTAACAATATCATCTTGTATGAGTGAATTTTCATCGTATAACGAGACGGTTGCCACAGCTACTACAACGGTCGCCGCTATTATCCAGCAAAACTTATAGCCCATGTTAATCGCAGCCTGACTCACAAACAATACCGAAATATATATATAAATAAAATATATATATTAAGAAAGCCAATTCAAAGATAAAAAAACAGCTTTCCAAATACGCCGGTAATTGCCATAAACAACTCATTACATTGATCCACCAGATTTGTAAAGCCTAGTCGTATGGGATGCGTCGCAAAGAAATGAGAGTTGTCTGTCTTGTTGGTACCTATATAAAGTAGGTGATAACGGTTGTGTGTTTGTGTAAATTGTTAGAGTTGCTACCGTTTTCCACTTAGCACTTCGTATGCGACGGCTGTCTCTATTAATAATGGGTCACTATTTAACAATAACTCAGAGTACTTTTGCGTACTTATGTACATACAATGTTTGTGTAGTGGTTTAACGTTCACTCTAACAAATATTATTTATTTAGTTTTTACTTTTAGTAATTAATTTAGTACATTATGATCTATATTACTATATTATGAATACTAAAATTGCGGAATGTTAATACCAATATGTTACTTTTAATCAAAACGTATTTAAGTAAATTGTACCCAACCTATTGTTACTGTACACACCAAATGTTACGAAACTCGATTTAATACGTTTAAAAAATAGTTCTAACTTCGGTTAAGAGGCTTTTATCTTTTTTTAAACTTAAAATTAATATATTTTAGTAAGCTTTAGAAACGGGAAGAAATTTGAAATAGAACACGCTTGATGATTATTAAGGGTTTGTGAATGAATAACTTACTGTATATTTACATTCTTCCTTAGTGCTTGTCTATTCGAACACCTATGTACCATATTAAGACAATATTGCTTTATTCAATATTTACAACAGTTGTTATAAGCCTTAGATGTATCGTGTCATGTTTATACATATAAAAAAAATTATCGAATCACACATTCCCATCATTTACTATTGTGTGTAGTTATTTACTATTGCGTTTTATTTCTCAAAGTTTTAATTGTTTACGTGTTTAAGGTATCTAACCTCTTGTTAATATAATTTATGATTGTGAGTTATATCAATTGTGCTCAAATTAATTACTCTCGCCCAGTTCCACGTGGTGAGTTAAGACTACTGAACCAAAATTACAAGTAGTAGGCATGTATCTGAGCAGCATCAGCGAGATAGAAGTTAGGAACCGCAGCTCAAGTAAAAATAATGAATAAGTATAAAAATTACAACGTTCATTCAGAATAAGGTGGTTCTCAAAAGAATGTAATTTATAAAATGGCTAATAAAGAGGGAGTGAGAAATTAGTGAGTTTTTGTGTGTATTACGGAGGGTTACCTCCAGAACTACGCCACTTTTACCATTCGAAAGATATGTTATATATGGTAAAAAGATCTGACTCTGTCTGAATGTAAAAGTCTCAACAAAATTGAAATAAAATAGCAATGAAGATTTGATTACTGTTTTTAAACGTAAATATTGAGTTTCCCAAAGAGAAGCAAGGGCGAGTTTAATAGTATGTAATAAACTATAATTCCATATATTTTATGTTACATACAAACAATTGAAATAAAAAAATATAAACATTTTGAATAAATATAATTGTTTATATATGTTTTATAATTAAATTTAATACATAAATTAAAAATTAATAAATGAAATCAAAATTATTGAATATTCGCCAAGGTTTTTTATTACTCAATGATTTAAAAAATTTGAAGACTTTTTTTTTATATACTTATTTTGATGGAAAATGGTTGAGAAGGGTAAAGTTTTAATGAAAACAAATTAAAATGTGACTAAATTTAATTTGTTCTGAAGTGTGAAAATTGCAATTTATTTTACAGATAATTTACTCATGGCATTACACTAATCAAACACAAAGCATAATACCTAATACGGATTACAAATGGTAAATTCTACAAATCAACTTGTGCCAATGAAAAAAATATATCACATTTATTGAAATCAAAATTAAAAATAAACATGTTACATAGTTACAATAAATAATTATTTTTGAAATTTTAAACGTGATATAACATGGATATCGTAAGATTTAATTTTTCCAACTAATTTAATGTACACTCTTGCGTACGTGGTCTATTTCAAATTTATACCATTTTATGAACATTTTTGGGCGTATATACAATTACATGCACTTTTATTATCATTCTTTATTTAATCGTAGATATTTGAATTTTTTACTGAACTGAGAAATAGTTTCTCCTCATGACACAAGCTAATTTATTTTACTTTTCACTTATTTAATAAAAATCCATCACATGGTAATCCATGTGAAATCTCATTTTTCAATTCATTAAATAGGTTAAAACACATTAAGTTTTCAATTTTTGCAAACAAATTAATGTGTTCTTCACGCTGAAACATATTAGACGATACAAATCTAACAAATTCGACATTAATGATTCAATTATGTCCTTGTGATCATATTTTCAGTGAGGCAATTTAATAAAAATGTTAGTAAATCACACGTCTGGCAACTCTCAAAGTAATACTAAACATCGATCGTAGGTTACGTCCATATACGCGCAAGTTTTACATCAATATATATACCTATATATATTTCAAATTTACACACTCAACTACACAAAAAATACTACAAGTAAAAAAGATTTAAAAACATGTCATTGGTAATAAATTATTTCTTGACTTAGTCAAAAGATATAACTAGGTACATATTTAAAATTATCAACTAAAAAAGAAGATATATAAACAAATACAATCGTAAAAATGATAATGAAACAACTAGGGACAGACGAGGAATTAGCAAATACATAATAAATCGAGGTATCTGCTTTTTATAGAAAGTTGAGCTTACGATTAATGTCTTTATTTAATTAACATACAATGTGATTAACTAAAAATATGGCATCTCCAGACATTCATGGCAAAAACTTAAGCCCTTTTAAAAGTAAACGAGGAGTAAATACGACAAAATAATTCTACTCATGGCATTAAAATAATTATGGACCCTTCTGCTCTGTTTTACGAGTATGTAATGTTACATAAAATTTGAAAATTATGTAAATTTGGATTAATGTTAAATTCGAACTTCTAATATTTCAGACCAAGTACATATATTTTATTTCAATTGTAAAAGTAGCAGGCATCTCAAATGTTTAGTGTAATACAAAAATATTATATTCTATTGGCTCATTAAATATGAGAAGTTCGTAGGTAATGTCTTTAAAAGAAGTCCATTTCAGTTATATATTTCCTGGTCCAATAGTCACCGTTCATAATTTCATCATCCAGTACGTTACTCGACGATGTAATGTTAATTGACCTAGTTTTATTATTTATACAATAATAGAACAAAGTTAAATGCAAGGGAAGGTGGCAAGATTAATTAATTTTACTTTATTGCTTTTAGTGCAAATACTGTTTTCGTTTCCGAAATACTGATTATTAAAAATGAGTGTCCGTAACCTTTACACACTGTCGAAGTTATAACTCCTAGGTCTTAAGATTTAATTGAAATAAATATGAATGAAAAAATATGTAGTTATAACTATTAAAAAGAATCATAACGTAAGAATATGAAATATAAATTTGGTAAGTATGTAAAGAACACTTCTGCGACACACACATCAAGTTTTATTTTGATACAATGTGTGTATATAATACAGAACTCTTGTTACTCGCTGACTTGTAAACTTATTTCTCACTATGTGGGTACATATAGTTTCAGTATATACGAGAAGTACCTTAAAAAGTGATTTTTATAGTAAATAGCTATGTGATAAATAATTGCTTAAGTAATTAGAAAACTAAAAAAAAAGTAAAACAAATAGCTCATTAGAATTGGATGAAGTTAAGTAACACTTTTTTTAACGAATTTTATTATATTAGGGACTTTTCATTATAATACATTTGCATGTCAGTCCAAATGATCAATTATAGATACATCCTGGAATAATAAGCCCAAAATTTTTAGCGAACTTATGCCAAATGACTAACTTCTATTATTGAATAAAGTAATATATTGTTAGAATCATTATTATAATTTAAAATTTTGTCTTTTCCGTCCAAAAACTCACGATGTTGCACTTGGCATGCATTGCATGATGACAACTTAAGAATTTGTACTTCAACGTATTGGTAAATTATTTCAATCCTATTCCCAAAATATACGTCTTGAACTGCTGAGCAAATATCAAGTTCTAAAATAGGCAGAAGATACAACATTCGACAATTCTGTATAGAGTGAATTTAAAATAAAGATAATATAAAAAACTTATTTTCCGCATATTTTTTTTGGTTTCATAGAGAGAAGCGCTTTTGTAAAATCGGTTTTATTTTTCAAATGTCTCTAAATTGTTATACTCGTAACTGTCTAAAGTTGTAAGCCCATAACTACAGAACTATGTTATCATTTTAAACTATAATGGCTACATAGAATACGATTTAAGTATTTTGAAAACCGAATATCAATTCTAACAACAAGAAACAAACAAGACGAAAAGTTGATAGACGCATCTGTTATTAGTGTCTATCAAGTGTCAGCTGTCAAGTTTCTTCCCGCCACAGTTTCACCGTAGGTATGATCTTAAAATTGGTTTTAAATAATGATATAAAATACAAAAACCGTAAGTACCTGTTATAGTTTGAAATGTATGTAAATAGTGTTTGTGATGATATAAGTTTAAAATCATGAGCATGTTATGGTCAAACTCAGCCAGGATAATCTGAAAAATGGTCTATATATGTAGAACTGAACAATACAATAAAACAATATACTTATTCATAATTCACTATGTAAATATCTAAATGACTATCATTAATTGTTATGAATTATATAGAACACTACTTATAGATAGAAATAGCACAAATTACTATAGTGACTATAAATGATGGCAATAACGTTTTAGTATACATTTTGATATCATGACGTTCAGATAATTGTATTTTCTTGTGATTACTTAAGGCACGGTTCAAGGCATTAATTATATAATAATGATTATGTGGTCAGCTGCACTTTAGTCAAGTGGACGGATGCAATAAGGCTGTATGAATTGATTTTTAAAGTTTCTAATCGATAAAATGCCTTTATATTATTTTACATGTATAAATACAAGAATATTAGATTACATTTATTTAAAAAAAACAGCGTGCACAAAAAGTTAGCGTATAATTTATTTTAAGTAGTCAGGTATTTATGAATGTGGTAATTAATACAAAAATTAAATCATATTAAACAATCTGTTCGTATTGTATTCTCCGTTATAATATTACAAAACTGCAACAAATCGAGACTAGAAAGTGTTTTACAGCGTATCCGAATAAAACGACCTGAAGTTACTTCAGAGAAAGTACAAAAAAGGATATTCACTTTTTATTACTATCGACTGTTTCATAACAACACAAAAACATATAAACAATATAACTAAAGATATTTTACATTAAATAACAAAAACATCAGTATCTATACTTTTGCGGAACAAAAAACAACAAAAAGTTAATAAATAAGTAATAAAAGTAAGTTAATACATCACAACCCAGGTCGTAACATCCGAAGACGCGTCTGTACGATTAAACCTAACATCTATTTACTAATACATTTTCATTTATATTATTAAAAGATATCTATAATATCTTGGATATTCCTTGTTCACTTAAATTTAATTAGCTTACAATAAATTAATAATAACTAATGAATACTTAGAGCTTTTACGTTACGAGATTTAACGACATCTTCACCACTCGTAGTGAGCAATTCCTTCAATACATGTATTAACACCTATTTAAATATTTTTGTTACTGCAACAAGCGACTCAATTCAAGTACTTCATTTACAAATAAACGGTAACTGAAATGTATTGTCTACATAATTTCCGTTAACACAATGTTTATAAATTATCAGAAGTATATTTTCACAGGTTTTGTACAAGTTTTGAGGAAAATGAATTATTCCACGTTTCATGACATTACATATAAAATTATATCATTTTCTAGTTTAATAGTGACGATGTCGAAAATGATCTCGCAGCGCTTAAAATAATTTTCATTTGAAATGTACATAAATATTTATAAAATACTTATCATTAACGTATTTTGGGTTGCTCAATAGATGACTCTGCTCTAATTTAAAATAATAATTAGGCATGTAAAGCGATTTCCTTGGTAAAGATTGTATCTATTGTGCCTTAGAATGGCTATAATAAAATTTACTTTATGGTTAACTGGTAATTTGGTTGTAAGGACTCAAAATTACATGAGCTCATCATCTACAGTTAATTCTTTTAACATAGTTAAGGCACGCCATGGGTGGTGGTTTCGTTAATACACGAAAATTATGAGGAACATTCCATCTATGTTTGTGACATAAGTTTGAGTCGATATGTGCTCAGCCCAGTGTCAGCTACGTCTGGCTGTGCTATGCTAGGACCGGTCACAGAGCACTGTAGAACGTATCCATCAGGCTGGTGTCCAGGTCACACTCCAGGAAGATATTCTCGTTACATTCCTCCTGAAAGGGATATCACGCACATTATCTAGAAGCAACTTCTGTGATTCACGATCTTCTAAAATGAAGCGATAATAATAATGGCTTAGTATTATAAAGCAGCACTTGACGATTTATGATAAAAAATGCTTTAGTTATGATCACATGCGTATTGTACTTTTGTACGCACAAATTGTACTTTAGTGCGTTGATATCGGCGGATACTAATATAGTACTTTTAAAATTATTAAGTGAATATTTATTTATTACATTACTAGTAGTTGAACTAACAATTAGACGATATTTCTAAGTACCTAATATAGTTGTTACTTTTTTTCATAGGAGGTTTCTAAAAAAATTAATCGTACACATGTAATCTAAAGGTTAGAGAGACGGAGGTTCAGGGATCACAGTCCAAATCAATAAGAGGCCGAGGGGTGGTTTGAGTGTGATCACGCGCTTTTCATATAAATGTACCTGAGTGGTGCAGGGCGCAGGGGGCTGCTCAGCACCCCTTCTTGTGTGTCATTTGGAGGTCTTGGGCAGGTGACGCTTCATGTGCAGTGCGAGGTGGTCGGAGCGCGCGAACGATCGTTCGCACACGGCACACTTGAACGGTTTCGCGCCCGTGTGTTTGCGGTAATGACGCGTTAGCTCGTCCGATCTCGCAAATCTCCATTCGCACTCTGGCCATTGGCAAGTGTAGGGCTTTTCACCTATCGCAAAATTTTATCTTTATTCTACGTCCCTTAAAAATAGAATCTTTACCGCTTATTTTTTCTACTATCATTAAGCCGACAAAAGATAGACTCGAAGTGGTAAATAATTTAAACCTTAATAAAAATGTATTTTTCTATGACGAAAATAGAATAATACTTCATAAAATCGAAGCTTGGATAGCTCTGTTTTCTCCTATCCTTTGTGTCTACCAAAAGAGTATTCTCTTAACTCATACATTAATGCAAACCAGGAAAACAAGTTATTGTGATTCGACAGAAGGCTGTTGAATAAGAATCTCGACATAATTTGAATGTACAAATTTATTGGAAATGAATATACATCAGTCCACTTGTCGTTTTTTGTTAAGAAAAAGTATTTAATATACATTTATTGATTATGAACAGTATATGTATAGTAGAAATCACTGCATATACTGTGTACCTAAATCATCGCCATCGAGATTGTCAAGTAAATTGAACATGCCTATTCCAGCGCAGAAAGGTCCTGTTACTCGTTTAAGTATAAACTTTAACTACCTACTAAGGCATTTTGATTTTATTTTAACAACTTTCGCAGAGCTATTGTCGTCAATAATGTATACCATTAGTTTCTACTACACATAAAACTGGATTTATTTTACAAAAATGTTTCAGTCTATAAAGCAACGCGTTCATGTTATTGCAGCTTTATTTCTACTTAAATTGTTAATAATTCTACTATATAGTTCACAACATAATTTCTTAAGAATACTTTGTATAAATGTGACCTTAAATCGATTTTTTCGCCAGAGCTGCATTTGATTTCTTTCGCATTGCTACAGTATTCAATTATTTAAGTTGTTTGTAATTTTTATAGTATCTTAAACATATAATTACAATTTTACCTGTGTGAATTCGCTGGTGAGCTTTGAGATGTGAGCTTTTCGTGTATACTTTGGTGCAACCTGAAAAAAAATTGATTAAGATTAGTTATGACCACAAATTGATAGCTCGAATGGGTAACATGACTTAATAAATAGATAGTGTCCGTTTTTTTTTTAATACAGTGTTACCAACCAAAAATATTTGTATGGAAGACTGTAATAACATACATTTATATTTATATCCCATACATCAAATGTTTATCATATATATAAATAAATAAATGCTTGTATATAGTTTCTACATTTTTTATCAATAAAACAAAACACTGTCAGATAGACAGTGTTAAAAAGTCCTGCAGGATGAAATTCTCTATAGTAATCTTTATTTATATTATAAAATCATCGATGGATCTGTTATTGGACGAATCTGTTATTGTATTTGTGAACGAGTTAATCTAATATACAAAAATATTTCTTTTGTACAGACGATCGATGGTTTATAGCTGTACGAGGATGAGATAGATAGGGGTTTCTAATCAAGTTAATAGCATTTATAAATGAAAATGATTCATATTGAAATGTATTGTGGATATCTGTTGGACGAGCTACTTTAAAAAAAAACTACTGTAAAATATGATAGGTTGCAGTTAGTAATATATGCATATATACATATATATATATATTACCCATAAAATCGCAGTGATGCACTCTTCTTTTCTCTAGCTCGGGGTTATTCCTTCGGTTGTACTTGACAGAAGGCTGCGGCACCAGTCTCGAGTGCGTTAATGCGTGTGTCAACGGCTGTTGCTGTTGTTGCGGCGCCATATGTAGTTGCTGCGACATCGCCTGACACGAAAAATACTGCATAAATAATTGAACCAGCGAAAACCAATACAGCTTTATAAAGCTTATGACTAATAGATACGTGCCTTGTAGGACGCGGATCTACATGCAGTTGATGAGGCTTAAAAACCTACAGTGACAACCTAGCAGTTTAAACGTTGGTCTCTTGCACGGGGGCGGGTAGACCATTTAGAATTTATTATCAAGTGCTTCCGTAAGAAACATCGCGCGGAAACCTGTGCACACTTGCAAGATCTACATAATCTATCAAATGTGATGTCGGCTTACTCATATTTTGCCAGGGTGGTGCACTATGCCCTCACATCTTACGTACTGTGAGATGGGACTGCAATCTAGCAGTGGAACTGTTTCTAGTTGTGACCAATAAGAGTACTTTTTATTTTTACCTTTATAAAGTACGTTCATTTCTTCACATACATTATAAAGGTCGTTGTCATTACATACTTGTTGGTGAGGATGATGATGGTGGTGCGGATGGGACGCGTGGTGCACAGGAGGCGCTCGCAATAGTGGCGGAGGGTGGTAGGGCGGCGGTGGCGTTCGGCGCGCTGCACCCTGCAACCAACGAGCCTTCTCTCACCTTTACATATATATACGCTAAAGAGATTGAGTATAAAATTGGCTAATGGACATTATAATAATTCTTATACATAAATATTTAAGTACTTTTATTTCCTTGTAACGCCATCTAGATTTTTATACCAAAAACATATATTAAAGTAATTTTAACAATTTCATTGATGGCATATTTATAATATAAAAATGTGGACAGTGGAGTAATGTTTGCCCATAACGAGATTTTTAGCATAAAATACAATCAATTATTAACATAGGCTCGGGATTAGTATGTGACGGCAGAGTATTTCATGTCCAGCTCACATAACATTGACATCTACTTTCGCATCTTTGTAAGTAGAACAAAAATATTTGTCAATTCCTACTTTCTATTAAAATAATTAAATTTCTATTGTACATTAAGAGAAATACTACTATTAGCAATAGAACCCAAAACAATATTTATTAAAAATTTTGTCTGTTTTTCAGTGCGTTTGTTCGCGCTAATTTCAGAAATAGCTTATCCGATTTCTTTACGGTTTTCATTAACGTATTGCAGTAAGCGTCACTTAATATTTAAAGTTCATTTCATTTCAGTCGTTGGAGAAATATGTGGTCCGGTTGGCGCGGAACATGTTCGACCGCGCCGACAACGGACCATATGAATCTCTAAGAGGGATCGCGCCGCTGCACGCTCGTCCGCCG
Source organism: Megathymus violae (assembly GCA_003671415.1). Classification (NCBI taxonomy): domain Eukaryota; kingdom Metazoa; phylum Arthropoda; class Insecta; order Lepidoptera; family Hesperiidae; genus Megathymus; species Megathymus violae. Next base: position 2,143,496 of record PDGT01000004.1, on the reverse strand, counting down.
GAGGGGTATCCGCTTCCGCGGGAGCGCCTAGAGACAGGATAGTCCCTTGGGACTACTGTCTGCGACCTATGCTTGTCTTACGGAACGATAAGGGATTTTCTTCCGCTAAACAGCGGGGTCCCGCCTCTTCCACCGGGAGACACTGTTCGCCCGAGTTTATGTGCGGGTAAAAAGGTATAAACCTTGAGGCCCGAATCCTTCCCATATGACTATGGATGACCCTGTTTGTTGTTTGTAGTTGTTTCATTTCAAACCGGCCATAAATAAAAAAACAAGACAAACCCAGTCCTAAAACAATTCTGATGCTATTTCTAAACTTTAGGTAGTTTTTCTGAAGTTTATCGAGGGCAGTTTGCTTGTCAATCATAGTCGCTACCACGGCACCGGGTACCTTTTGAAGGTTTCCTCCTCGACGACAAAAAAAAGGTCTAATATAAAAGTAAAAGATAAAACATGAAAATAAAATACACGATGTTACGTTAGTTATATGTACTAAATGTATAGTAGGTTACATAACGTGTGGCATCATTACAGGACTGTATTCGACCATTGTTATCATAGATTCGCAACAGCCTTATTATAACTGAAACGTAAGTTTGAAATCCTGATAAGTACATTTTTATAAGAAAATGTAAGTACCTTACCGAATCGATTATATATCCCACTTACCATTAAGGTTTTACATTCCATCATCCGTTTATCCCCGATATCATGACATTGCTAAAAATGATGAAGTGTATATAAATGTTAACAGTACAATCGCTTAGCAAGATATGGTACCATATGTCGCATCGTCGCAAGCGAACGCAAAGTCTTTTTGCTTAAAGATGTTACGATATAAAATTCTTCAGGTTACCTGTATTGAGTTTCCAGGGCTTCCCTGATCGGAGCCGGGCGGGGTTAACGGAGACATATACACGAGCCTGGATGGTGGGTACTTGGAGAATGACGTAGCTGGCTGTTGCTGTGGCTGGTGTGTGGGTGGGTGCGGATGTGCGTATGTTGGTGGAACGCACAATCTCTCAGTTTTAATTTCCAGCGGACTAAGAAGAGGAGTTGCGCATTCTTCGAGCAGCGGGTCATCGGCTTCGAGCTTGACGTGGGTCGCTCCCAAAGGAGCGAGCATGTTCGCATTTTCAGGATCAATATTTCTGATGGAAGAGGCGATGTCCTCCCAAAGAGCAGGGCGCAGGAAGGCATCGTCTCGCGAGGAAGTTCCACTGTCGAACAGGTCCATGTGGGCAGGCGAAAGCGAAGCGACCTCTTGCTTGCAGAGCAAAGACTCTAGTTCAGACGTCTGTGGAAGATAAAACTTTCACGTTAATCTAAATTGGTATTTAATACGAATGCAAAGATGAAATTTGTAAAATATCAAAAAATGTATGAAAAGCTTACAACAGACATACCTACTAAATGCACAGATATAACAACTCGATTTATTCCAAGAAATTCCTCAAGAAATTTATTATGCAAATCCTTTGATCACAAAGACCAATCCCATGAGGCAGGGTATTTCAAACAGCCTATTACCTCAGCTTTTAAGTAAATCTTATGGCGATCGTCAGCAAAGATATTATTTCGATTGAAAATTTGTCTCATACAATTTGTGCACTGTCAATAATTTGAAATACAAGCAACTTTAAACTAAACTAGTTTCTTGTGATAAGCAGATAGGTGTAAAGTTAGGATAGCAAGTAGGTTACTAATGACTATCATTTAGATAATTAATTTATCTAAAATCCAGTCCTATTACCTATTACGTATATTTTTCACAACGCGATAAGTACGAATGGGTTGATTGTCGGGTCATTGTACCACATTGCGTCTAATTTATTTACATCAGAAAGGAATGCGTTCTACATAAGCGACAAATTTAAAACCGTGAATGGCGTATGATATTCACAATTTCCAATTTCTCTGTGGCGCGGACAGACCGCGGAGCGCATTTGCATACAATACAACCCACGCGCGCAGGTGACGAGGCACGGCTTATAAACCAACATTGTCGGATGAGATTTCTGTTAACTTTGAACTTTTTATGCATGCCACATGTTATACGAACTGTGATGAAAAGCAAAAGCTCATCTAACTTCGAACCTTCTTATTAGGCCTGCGCATTGGATTTGATCGTGTAAGTACCGAGATTGGATTTTGCAGAGTAAAGTATCTACGTAAGTCCAACGATGTAAATGTATCACATTTACAAATTACTTACATTCTCTTTGTAGACGGTGAAAATTAAAATAAATCATTTTACTTTAAATGTTATAAATTGTGAATATAATATGTTCCTATATACCTACTACATACTTATAGTATACTTTATAGTACTTGTATAACTTCAATGAAAATAGTCCGTCCGTTATTTCGTTCTAGTTGATAAGATAACCAAATATCCTTTATTCCCATAAAGCCTACATTAACATGTCATAGCGATTTAACATTCAGTCAATTTTCTCCACAAACGTTCCCATTATTTATGTAAACGCATTTGTTATCTAAGTATTATATTCTTTTGAATGATTCTGTTAAAATATGGACAAAAGCCTTTCATTCTATGTAAGTTAGATTTAATAAAATTCTTCTTGGATATACCTTCACATTTTAAATTATTAACATAAGTATTTTTGCCTATGTAGACATTCAGCATGCCGATAACAAGAATCTAAACGGCGTTCAAGTTACAACGACGTTAAAATAATTTAGACATTTTGAATACTGGAGTGAGCCTTGTAGTTGTAGGGCAACGAAATGCGTTTCGTTTATTGAACAACGAATACATATCAACCTGCTCCATTGCGCGTATCCGAGCGAGAGATCAGTAACCCTTTGCACGGTGTACCGAATGGAACCTCCTTGGTACAGAGAAGTGGTGTCGCAAGAACGCCGGACCGCGCAAATTCCTTCCATGACCTTTGCGGATCGAACGATTGCGCCATCGTCTCCTCTACCACGGCTAGACGAGCTTAGGCAACTACAGCACAGATTAAGCTATAGATCGGCCAGAAAACTCGGGGCTAAATTGTATGTTGTGACGCCCCGGGGAACTGGTACATCTAATCAAGATAAACCAGTCGCTGTATAAACTAATTTATTAAACAATTTCAATTTAACATTCAACAAATGCGAACCTCTGAGCTTATAGTATGAAAAATTTTGCATAGTTGTCAGTACAATATTTTAGTTTCTTTACATGGAATTTATTATCTCTCTGTATGCTCGATGATATCGTAGAAAACTTGTGGGAAATGTTCGCTGTCACTATTTGTTTATCATAATTGAAACAGCACATGTATGTGGATATTCTACTTTCAAACATTATCTATTTCAAAACTCGTTCAAATCGTTCAATCAAAACTGACTTATGTTGCGATTAATATAGAGTTATTTTCTAAGATGTAAGATTAAAATTAAAAATAATAGAATAACTGATTAATATAAATTTAATATTGTATTGCTTTTTAATTTAATCTCATGTATTTTAATAAATGGAATGGAATGGAATGAAGGGCATGTTGTAAGGAAGGTATTAAGTATGAACATAGATGACTAGAGGTAGAGGAAGGCCAAAGAAGCGATGGATGGATTGTGTGAAGGATGATATGTCTAGAATGGAAGTTACTAGTGAGATGACATCTGATAGAGAAGTATGGAAGAAAAATACATGCTGCGCCGACCCCAAATAAAATTTGGATAAGGGCAGGTGGATGATGATGATAATGATGTATTTTAATAAAGTACTATAACAATGTAAACGTACAGCAATACTACTAACCTAAAATATTTTTGTTTCTGCATGCATTTCACTATATATCTGATACGTAGCTAAAAAGTAAGCTGTTCTATGACGCAGTAGATTTACTAGGTGCTTTATTCGTTTTAGCTTAGCTCATTTACGAAGTTCTATCGGACGCCTTTAGCCAACAGTCGATTGTTGTGAAATTAAAGAACCTCCCGCGGATTTGCACCCGCACCGCGGATAGAAAGACGCGCCTGAATTAGATCTTATCTCGGAACTAAATTTATTGCTTTCATAAGTATAAAACGAAACAACAAGATAATAAATCCAAACGCACTTCAAATAATTACGAAAAAATCCTTCACTCATTCACATAACTTGATAATTTTCTTTAATATTCCTCATAATAGTTTCATGGACTTTTTAAAAAATTAATTTTTAAGCAATGTAGTTATACAAATACAAATACAAATATTCTTTATTTGTACACCAAACAAAATTACACGTAGTGATTTAAAGTTACACCAGGTATACAAAAGGCGACCTTATCGCTAGGGTAGCGATCTCTTCCAGGCAGCCTTTCTGTAGAGGACAATATTCTTATAGTTCGTGCAATGGGGGAGGCGGTGTACAATAATTTGTAAAGGAAAATTGTATCGTTGAAAACTTAACAGTGATAACAGAAATTAGGTGATAACAAAACAATATTAATTAAAAAGGAAAGGTTTCATAAAGCAAGATAAAATTGTTTAACCTGCTTTTTAAAACTCGCAAGTGACTGAGCACGACGTATTTTGAAGGGAAGAGACTTCCAAAGACGGACAGCTACAGTGGTAAAGGATCTAGAATAAAAGGAGGAAAATTTAACAAGCATTAGGAGAGAAAGGTTGTTAGAGGAGCGAAGAGAGTGATCATGGGTCTGAAAGGTAAATTTAAAACGTTCCTTAAGATAACATGGTGCATTAGGATGAAACAGGACGCAGTACAAAGCAGAAAGTATATGCGTATTCCGGCGAATTCGAATTGGGAGCCACTTGAGTTTGTTGCGATATTCGGAGATATGATCATATTTTCGGAGGCCAAATATAAATCTTATGCACATATTTTGGAGACGCTGAAGTTCATTTAGTTGCTCCTCAGATACATATAGATAGCATATATCGGCATAGTCGAGGATAGGAAGAAGTGAGGAATGAGCGAGTGCCACTTTGGTAGCAGTGGGCAGAAAGTTTTTAAGTCTACGGAGCGAACCTATGGCCGCGAACAGTTTCTTACTGACAGATTCAATCTGCGGGCCCCAAGACAATGTTCGATCTATAACCAAACCTAAATTTCTAACCGTGTCACTGTAAGGGATTGTGATCCCGTCAAAAATTACTGGTGGTAAATTTACCCAATCCACCCTTGCTAAAAGTCTTCAACTACCTATTATAATAACTTGTGTTTTAGAAGGATTTACGCTAAGGCCGTGTGATACGCTCCAGTCCGATATACAATTTAGATCCCTATTTATATTGTCTACGACTTTAGGTAAATCTTAAAGCGTCGCTTGTTGGTAAATTTGAAGATCGTCAGCATATAGATGGTAGAAAGAAACAAGATTGAAACTAATGGAGTTAATAAAAATCGAAAACAGCAGGGGAGACAACACGCCACCTTGCGGTACGCCAGCACATATTTGTGACCAGTTGGAATAGGTTCCATTAACGTGAATGCGAGGCCGGCGTCCCTGTAAGTAACTGCGGAACCAGTCGATTGCAGTCGGAGATATGCTGAGACAACGCAGTGTGCCTAATAGAATATCGAAATCAACAGATGTGAAGGCATTGCTGAAGTCCAACAGAGCCAACACCGTCAGTTTTCGACACTCCATTCCAGAACGAATATCGTCTGTGATTTTTAGCAGTGCAGAAGTCGTACTATGACCAGGACGGAAGCCGGATTGGAAAGAATTTAAAAGGCTTTGTTTACATAAGTAGGAACTAATTTGACAATGAACAAGTCGCTCTAGGACTTTGGAGAGGAAAGGAAGAATTGAAATAGGTCTGTAGTCGGAAAAGATTTTGGGGTTTCGTTTTTTGGGTAAAGGAATAATTTGAGCATCTTTCCAAGATGTAGGAAATAGACCCGAATATATAGAATTGTTTAAAATGAATGTTATAACAGGTAGTATGATGTCACGGATAGGAGTAATCATTTTACGACTTATACAATCTTCACCAACTGCATCAGAATGTGTTGACATTATGCACTTCTCAACATCACGATCAGAAAAACGACTAAAATCAAAAGATGGGTGGTCAGAAGTGGAAATTTTAGAAAGATCACGTAAAGTTTTAATTTTAGCATCTTTATTAATGCACGGAGTAGAAGAGTAATGCTCATTAAGGCAATCGAAGTCTAAATTATTTGGTAGAGTGTTATCCCGTGACTTTCCAACTCCTAGTGACCGTAGAAATTTCTAGACTCGAGAAGGGTCGTCGTCTTGTACTGAGTTATGGATATGGCGTCGTTGTGCGTCTCTACATATCATATTGCAACGGTTTCTAGTTGACTGATACTTCATCCGATTTATATCGCTAGGATTAGACTTATATTTAGACTTAGCAGCAAGATTCTTGTGAATGCGGCCTCTTATTTCCTCCGTAAGCCAAGAAGCAGGAAGGTGACGTACACATATAGGCCGGACAGGAGCATGTTTGTCATACAGTTGTATCAATAGTGAATTGATCATAGCTACCTGTTCATCAACTGTGTTAACATTCCAAATAATATTCCAGTCTAACTGAGATGCATCAATACGTAACTGCTCAATATCCATTGCACCAAAGTTGCGTTGAAAAAGAATTCTCGACTTAGCCTTAGGAGGACGTAATTTATAAGACATAAAAAGTACATCATGGTAAGAGAAAGCGTTAGCAGCAAATTGACCATGCTTCATAACATGATCTGTGGAGGAGACAATAATTAAGTCAAGAAGAGGTGTGCAGTTAGGAAAGAAATGAGTAGCAGAAAGGGGAAGTATATTTAAGTTTGCTGCTGCAGCAATAGATTTCAGCTGCCTGGCACGAGTATCATCTTTGAGAAGACACGTATTAAAGTCACCCATGATAATAGAGTGTGTGTATGATGGAATTAAATTTTCAAAGATGTTTTCAAGTGTTGCAAAATAATTAATCGATATAGAAGGACTATAAAACACTCCAAGTAGAACTTTACCATGGGGAAATGTGACCTCAAGAAAGATATACTCGGCTTCATTACCAGAAGAAGTTAAAGACATGTCTATACAGATACAAGCAGGAGTCGGCAATATTAATAGAATAACAGATTTAAGTTCCCATTTAATAAAGCGAATATAATATGAAACTCCATGCAAAATATTTATTAAAAAGAAAAATTTAGGTAAGAATACAATAAACTGATCCACTTAATGAAAACATTTTATTTAGATGTACTTTATTCTCCTAGAGTAGAAGAAACGATGATGTAACTGCAATAAGCTCAATAAATTTGAAAATCAGGTTGTCGGAACTTTATCTACTTAGCCTCTGCATTTAAAATTGTATACATGTAGTATTAAATTTATCCTTGAAATGAACCGAATCGTAATTGTACTCGTAAATAATTAGTATTTAGCAGTGTAAATTATTATTATTCGACTATTTAACATTATTGGACTGAAATATTTTTAACTTGAAAAATTTTAATATAGTAAAAAATACAATCGCACCCAAGATAAAAGTACGACTGCACGCTAATATTATTGTCATTTTTGATTTTCACTCAATAAAATATATTCGGCAGCCATCTGGAACGTTTGGGCACGCTCCAAAATCTCGAGTGCAGCTACGTTTACTGGATTCTGGAATCCTATATAATGTCTCGTAGACTAGTAGTAAGTAATTTTACAGTTCAATTTTGTCTTTCTTGTAAAGCTCGCCATTTGGTCACTACGATAAGCATATTCCCAAGTTGTAAGATGACTAATTAAGGTTAAGGGGCGTTTTCTAGGTTTCTTCTCCTGAGACAAATGGTGGGATAAAGAGGGGAAGTGATTAATTACCATCGACCTGCGCTTTCTGTCTTCAAATAGAATCGGCACTCTTCATAAAATAATGCCCAGGCTCCGGTCAGCATATTGTGCCTATTATGAACTTTATAAACTTGCAGTAGAACACTTACAGTTAAGTGGCACCGACGGACAGATGGATATAATAATGTATAAGAACTGTAGACCATTTAAGTGCGAAATGTTTAAAAGTAAGAATTTTGTACATTCATAAATGATATTTTTACATATTAATTAAAGCGTCGCGTGTCGGCTACAAATTTGTGCAAATAGGTGATTACCGGATCACAAGTTGTTGATCTTCATTTATATTAAGGCTTTACGTGTGCCATTCAAACATCACGGTTCATCTATACAACATATATAAAATATCTTCATGAATATATCATGTAAGTAATACTTGAGAATGATTCAAGTGCGAAACTTCCATACTCTTCTGACTAAATGTAGTTTAATCTGAACTTCTTGTAGTTTCTTTCAAGCTGTTCATAAGCTGCTGATGTGCTGTTTATGTATAGTAGACTGCATTGCCCATATGCTCCTAAAATATAGACATTAAAGATATATTCAACGCTATTACATCGCTTTAAAACATCAGCAGCACATTGTTGAACTCTACTTTCTGCTCGTGATTGTGTAGGCTTGAGTAGGCACTCGTGTAAGGTGTAGCGACCAACTCAACTACCACATGGTTTTATGTCACCCGAAGGTCTCAAACATGGATTTATTATTGCTATAGGTATTCCGGATTAACCAGAGATCAACGGCTTAACATTTCCTCCAAATCACTTCGAACTCTTGTAATGTTTCCATTAACGGTCATCCATCCAACTCTAGATCAGGTTCGCTTTATGTAATTCGGTCGATCTTTTACGATTTACAAAAGCTGGGCTATGAACGCTCCAAGTAGACAGTGACACACAAAGAATCTATCGTAAAAAGCTCTTCGCCTCGTTGCGTGTTACAATGTAATGAAAGTTTCTCCCTTTCCCTAGCATTTGTGATTACTTTTCGTATGGGTACCTGTCTATTAAACATCTTTCTGATTTTATTTTAAAATATATTATGTAAATTTAGTGCATACATTTAGCTCGAAGTTGTATAAAATATTTCGGAATTTTTATAGAAATCCATCAAATCTAGTTTTAAAGTTTAATACATATATTCATGTAAATAGTTGACGGCCACTGGGTGGAAAGGGGCCACCACTATCACTGGACGTGATGACGTATCACGTCAAAAAAGTTTTTTTTTAAAGCAGGAGCTTAATTAAGCTAACCATGTTAAACACCAAACAAACCAACCCAACCAAGTTGAACACGAGTACCTTCAAGATTAAGCTGGTTGGTACAGAACCATGCGATCCTCTTGTTCAGCATATTGCATCAGAAATGGAGTAGGATTCTTCAATACGTTGTTATTGAGTTCTTCTTTTTACATTTAAATGGATTGCAATGAATTGTTATTTACATCCTTATTAGAAATATTTAGTTTATTATACTTATGATATTCTTTAATAGTAATTTTAAGTATTACTTTTTAATAACCCAGACCCGTTTGTAGGATTCAATGTTTCAGAAATGCCATCCTGTACCGTTATGGTATTGTTTGAACACCACGTTGACACACGCTGGCGCTCTATATCCATAATTCAACTGAACGCCTACGCCGGCTTATTCTCCAGCACATAATGCAATATTATCTGCATCTACAAACACTTATTTATCTCTTAATACAAAGAGAGTAAGTTCAATTTAGAAACAATATCGGTCTTCGCAATTAAACGAACGTCTGTTATGCGTTGATGTAGGTAATCGTATAACGCGACATTAAACTTTTAATTATTTGCATCTTATATACACCTTTCCATGTTTTAGGGTTGCAAGCAAATGATTTCATTGAAAAAAACCAGATTAGAGTACCGTTGCACATTTGGAAAACATCCACCTATTTTGTATTAATCCAAGGGGCGAAACACATCTTAATGGTGGTACGTAGATAATTAAACATTTTTTTATTATAAGTGCAAAAGTGCTGTTTCCTTTTTGGGAATTGGGAGGGAGATGCTAGGCCTCTACTGTCTAAGGTATATTCCAACATTTCGCTCTCAGATATTTGTATAGTAGATTAATACAAATTTTATGATTTATGACGGTGCGCATAGTGGAATCGGAACTTACTGCTCGTTTTACCATAATTTTTCTTTAATATTATATAATTTATATATTGATTAACGTTATTAACGAATAACGATTATGATTAATTTTAGTTCATATATGATGTGGTTATAAGGTGAAGCCCATAAACGATACAAATTTCAATGTTAATCTCCTGCACAATACAATGGAATTCAACATGCAACTGTAATATTTCAAACTTACGTGAGTCACTGCTTTGTTAAAGGAAAACATTGTGAGTGAACAGACTTCTCTATAATGCTCTTGGAAGTTTGCGAACCATACCAATCATTACTTGATTAGTACAACTTTTTAATGTGACAAAAAGAGTGATACGTTGTAAAAAAATTCGATAGTCCATTGAGAAGAACAATTTTAGTTGCTAACTCAACAATTCCAGGACTTTGCAAGCTCTATAATCACTTTGAGGATTTCAATGTTGGCTTTCTAAGATTCGGTCTTCTGTTTCCTCCTGAGCTATTCTTTGATGTCTATCAGGCTTCAAGCATAATTTTTCCATTTAATTTAACTTATTTATTAAGGTAATTTTTTTTCTAACTAACTTAAGTGTTTACTACAGTTAATTTTTTCTAATATTGCTAACTAATACCTTGTATAAATGCTCTTTAAACTTACTTAATTTAATTAATTTTACACTACTTTTTATACTTTTTTGGTTTGTTACAAAAGTAGTTTCCTCATATATTAAGTTTAGTGTGTAATTAACCTATATAATATTCGAATTAATAGTGTAAGCTGTGTTTACCTGTTATTGGTTTTTCATGTGTCATAAGTCATTTTGTTACAGTTAATTTAAACTCATTACCATATTAAAACTGTTTAACCAACTTTTAAATCATCATCATCATCATCTCAGCCGGACCACGCCCACTGCTGGGCATAGGCCTCCCCAAGGATCTCCACAACGATCGGTCCTGCGCTGCCGTCAGCCAGTGGCTACCCGCGACCTTCCCCAGATCGTCGGTCCATCTCGTTGAGGGTCTACCCACTGAACGTCGCCCGGTGCGTGGTCGCCATTCGAGAACCTTTCCGCCCCAACATAGTATGTAGTGATGATGTGATGTAGTCTAAGATGTTAAACGCTCTAAATTATAAAAGTCTATTTACTTTCCACTTGAAAACTCCCACATAATAAACCTTATTTAAGAATAGATTATTATATATTAATATCAACTCATTAATACATAGTTTTATTACAAAAGGTAACTATAATTAACAACATTTAACATAAGTCATCTAAAGCATACAGTGGGCATCTTTCATTTTTAAAGTTTTAAAGACATAGCTTTAATAAGTCTTTGGGTTTTAGTGTGTAATCATCCAATATAACTCGGAACCAGAAGACGGCTATCATATTAAATGTTCCCGAAATGACAACGAAGAACAGGCACGTAATTTAATGATACTTTTACGATCCATAAATCTCATGTGCGAATACCTCTAACAGATCTCAAAGGAAGATTGCTTGCAATATACTATTATATGTTAAGCAAAACTTGGGCAAAAATAACCTTAAGAAATCTTGAACGTTACATAATATATGGAAAAGTACAGTTGATTACTTATATTTAATTAATTCACATTACACGTTAAATGTAAAAAGTTAGATGAAATTTGGCTCAAAAATATTATTTTCACGGAGACTAAGAAATTAATCCATAGCCGTTTCTCTTATATAAAAGATAACCCCAGAAACACACACGCGCACACACACACACACACAGTATTATGGTATATTTAGTTTAAGTTCGTAATGTACCTAATACCTAATGTAATAATGAATGTTTAAATAGTTCTCACGAAACAGGGAAATCTGGTGTTTGAACTAGATCTACTAAAATTTATACCGAGGGATTTTTTTTTAATAAATAATTTTCAAAGAAAATTTTTACACTAATAATAAATAATTACTTTACACATAGTTAAATACATTAAGTTAGAGCAGTTCTCATAGTTAGTTATATTATCAGTATTCTTGGACCCATGACGACGACAAAAAGCAATAACATTTTATAGACGGCCAGCATATAGCGAAAAGCCATGTCTAGCAGTTGGGCGGCGCTGGGCGGGTAGGAGCCTCGATCGATACCGAACGCCGCCCACCACCAGTTTGGTGGAGGTGGGCGGACTACGAATACCATTTCGATGTTAAACAGACCCATTTTTATGTACATTATTATAAAACTGCGAGTTGTTGTATCATTTAGACACAAAAAGTAAATATGCAAAAAGAAATAAATATATATAACGACATACGAATATAAAGTTTGACAGAGTTTTCTGTGTATAAAATGCATACATGTTATCTATTAGGTTTATATTATTGACTATAACAGTTTAAGTAAAGATCTCTGTCTCGAATTAAATTAAAAATAATATTACATGCAAACAAACAATAAGGGTATTTATTATTGCAAACATGTGTGTATTGAAACACGAGTTATGCCACGCAGTCCCACAGTGGCGCTGAATAGGCGATATAGACTGTAATTGGAGTAATGTTTACCTTTCCCATAAATTTTTGGTAAATATCAGAACGGGGGTGATGGGAACCGTAGCATTACTTCGTACGCACCACTAAAGATGGTTAGTAAAATATATTTTTTATCGTTATGACGTAACAGGTCATTACGTAATAGTAGAATTTCAAATTTATGTAGAATAATTCGATCCACGTGGCGTATGCACATGCCTATAATTACACTCGTGTAGCCATCATTAAATCCAAAAATTCTGACCTTAATTATATAATTTTTTATTTAAAATATTCCCAGTAAGCATAACAAGAATCATGGTTCTATTTCTGCTTATTTAATACTTTAGTAGATTTAACGTCAGTTGATACAGATTAATTAGGTGGGAATAAATATAGTAAAAGAAGAACGAAACACCTTTATTCACGGAAAAAACATAGCCTTTTGTTGAGACTTTTTTGTGTATTTCCCAATACTGAGGTATTTCAGAAGGACTTAGATTTTTTTACATATATATTTTTTATGTGTTTCTTGTCATTTTAAACTGAGGGTGTGTATAGGAATATACGTAATTGAATTCAACATAACGTCTTCTGCTCGTAGTGCACCTTGCTGGATAGAGACGAAGCAGTGACTCCAGGTCCCTCCTATTGAAGCTTGTCCTTGGTGGTAGAATATTTCTCTGTATGGCTAGCTATCATCTTCCTTCTAATATTACCTATGAATTGTTTTTAACGTGTTTAAGTTGTAGTGTCGGTTTCTTTGTAACCGGTAATGCAACGACGCTGTCGAAGTTTGTGCTAAGTACATATACATCGGTGGTAGTGATGGAATTCCGTAACGCAAAAGTTACCATCTGGTGATATCAATCAGTTGTGCCGCAACAAGAATTACAAAACGGACCACACAAAAATACCTTGACGCTGATTCTTAGCTATCAGTAGATTGCGTATTATTTATATTTAAATATGTATATCCCAATGTACTACGATGTATGCACACAGACAAGTTTCTCCGTAATTTATATTTTTCTTCATGGCTTACATTTGAATACATAAATCGACAAAACTTCAATAAGATAAAGTATCATTAGATATGCCGTATAAACATTTTAATCTTCCTATTATCTTTAGGAACGATTGGGTAATTAATTACTTATAGTATATTATTTATTGAATTTATCATAATACGAATCTATTTCGTAACAAACATATCCATAGTTGTGTAATCAGTTAGATCAAACTCATACCTGGTTACGCGGTGAAATGGTTGTTAAGAGAATAAATACATTAGGTACAATTAGGTAATACAGTAAAGAAGAGGTAACTCTTTCATTACATGATTATTAAACAGTATATATTGATGATGATTTGAATGTAATACTTACGTAAAATAAAATGAATAAACAAACGTTTATAAATTCATGCTACCCTTACTACGACTCTGTGTTGCGGATGGCATGATCACACATATTTGAGACAGTGAAAATAAAGATTTAACTGTCAAATGATATGTGCGATAGTTATATTTCATAAATCAAACCACTAAAATGTTGTTTTATCAGACCTCAAAGTTATTTTCGCTTAAATTAAACTGTGTTCGAATAAAAAAACTCAAGTATACGAGTACCACTACGATATCAAGTAATTAATTAGCGATGTGGACCATACAAATAAAGATAAGCAAACATAAATATATTTTAATATAAACGGTTTTTTATCATAATAGGGAGAAACCGGGGAATCTGATGGTAAATCACGACCCCCCGTTGCCGGTAAAGAATAAAGCAATGAATACACTTATTCTGGCTCTAGTTTAGAACCAACTATCCTAAAAACAGTTCGTAAATCTGTACATATACTGTAATATTTCTAGGACTTAATAAATAGATCAGTAAATTTTGAACGCAGAGTGCTCGTAGATATCAGTATGGAACGTAAGCAATTTAATATACTCACCTACCTACCTAAGGTTAGGATGGCATGAACGTAACAAATGAGGCATCGCGTCATTTGAAGAATCGAGAATAAAAGACCTGTTCCGGGAATCGAACTGTACCTTCCTTGTCAGTCAAGGTAACTACAGAGCTACCGAGTCATCTAATTCGAAGCGGTATGATATAACGCCATCAGTCATACCATACTTGATGGAATGTTTTAAGCTTCGTAGTATGTATTCCCAAAGCGTGTGTTGGCACAATTTATTAGTGCGTTCACGCTAACATGGTATAAGTGAAGTTTATTTTTTATGGATATAAAATCTTACTACCTTATTGTCACTGTCACCATCAGATCTGGTAATATCGCGTGAAACAGGGTTTTCCTTGGTGATAGCAGCATAAAGATAACATTTGGCTGACAATAAAGTTGACTGTAAAAGATGACGGCAATATATCTTTCTTGGTTACTTATGTTTTAAACGGAACTTTCAAAATATTATAACAAGAATTTACACAGGAAATATTTTACTTAATGTCAAAATATATATGAGTTTTTAAATTTACCATATACATATTTGTAGTTTGATTTACAGAAAAAATTTACTTGATTCTTGTAATTGGGACATTTAAAGATTTCTAAACATAACGATTTTTAAATAATTTAATCATTTTAAAGATAATTTTCTCTGGCATTTTATATTAGAATAAAATCTTATCCACCTTACGTTTTTTATTTCTTTACTTAAATTTGATATATCTTAATATTTCACTACATCTGAGTTGGGTTTTCAGCTAATGTTGATCACATACGGTTTTTCATCCAATGTTGATAAGTGTTTTGTTCCTTTTTATTCAAAAATTCAATGTGAATATTTGTTTTAACAATACTCGATCAAATAAAAGCGTGCCTGTAATGTAATATTACGACCGTTTTCACGGCGTGCCGTTGTGACAAACATTATGCAATGCTATATGGTTCTCAGAAAGAATGTTGCGTGCATTTCAGAACTGTACAGCACCGCGTTTTACAAATCACCACATGCATATTCATAGATCATCCCTTTGCGGCAGCGTAGGGATGCAATAGGCGAGTAAAGCTTTAATAATAAAAACATATTAGCCGCATCGCATGTCTGTCTTTCCGTGACCGGGCAGTTTTACACCTGGTCGAATGGGGAGGCCCATCTACCCGTGGGGGGCTAGCGGGGTGAGGGGTTTATGGGAATAATAGGTAAGAGGCAGTAGGGGGCAAAGGCACCGTTTGTCAGCGGTCAGCTATTAATGAATGCGCTCATAATGTTTATTGTACCCGCTGAGCTGTTTTTGGGTAATACTTGTAACTCATCGTTTTATAAATTAACTGCCATGACTATCGGCTATTTGGTGTCAGTAACTTTTTGCTCTTAGTTTCCTTGAAGACAGCATGTATACTTAACGCCCATATTAGGTCATGTCTGAAGACGAAGATGGATATTGAGATTAAGACCGCTATAATTTTAAAAATCGAATAGTATGTATATTGACATGTTTGACTTATTCAAGAGCAGACAATCTTGAGAACTTACTGTTAATCTAGCCTTAACATACTTACATTCTTTATGAAAAAATTTCATTACCATACCCCATAACTATCCATTGCTCTCGTCAGGTTTCCTATCACAAGGTGTGAGACCAGGTCATAGACCACCGAAATTCAAGCACGAGTCACGTTCACAAACGACACAGTATTATAACATTGACGTCAACTCCCTGTTCCCTTACCAATTTTGTAGCTTATCATTACCGTAAAAAGCCACCCGTTTGATTTGTGGAACATCGTATTGGCCGGGGGTTTCCGACATAATTATCACGTGCCATCGTTTACACATTTGACTTCGTTTTATTATAATAATGAAATTATTTAGCTCGCGTGCGCGGCACGCGTCCCGCAGCCCGAGCTCGTCGGATACCCATTACCTCATTAGATGGTCGCGATGATACAACCCTCAAACCCTTGGCAAGTTTCACTTTTTAATTTGATGATGTTGCTTTGCGGTAGAGTGTATTTCATTCAGAGGGGTGTGATTTTACGGGGAAAGATCCGAAAGCCATTATTCATAACGCAGAATATTTTTTACACCTTTAGCTCTTTAATCGACCTTTTGCTTTGTGTGTTAAATGAGTTAATGATTTTTCGAGATCTTAGAATCCTTATGATTACAGAGGAATGGGAGTGCTTTGTGTATTTTCTACATGAGCTAGAGGACGTTTGAAGACCCGGATCTGAAATATTTTATTTGGGAACATTTAATGCTAATCTCTATTGAATATGTTATATTTAAAACCAACGAGACCATTGATATCACACATTGAAATGGTGACAAGCTACTTATATAATTTTCTGTGCGATCCTATTTGAGGTAGTTCTTTACGATCAGCGTATTTGGAACCACGGTTTATTAACTAAATCTGATGTCAGTAAATTCTGACCTCAAGGGCAGGGTTTATTTTAAAAGTTTTGATGTCATAACTGAGTTGAATTAAAAGTCCAACTCCAAAAGCAAGAATTGTATAACTTTGTACTATTCAAATATTTTTTTACAATACTGATACAATTAATTATTTTTTCATCCCATCTATTCGAAAAGAGGCGAAGGGTTCATCGATAACTACGAGCTAAATGGGTCACTTCAGCGGACTTAATAACAGTGACGAAATGACTTTTGAATTTGGAATATTAATTAATTAAATAATTCGCAATTCGCTTCGATAAAATCCTAACCTATGCATTGGTTAACCAAATAAAAAAATACACGGGAAGTTTTTTAATATGTTTTTTAACACCGTTTTATCAAAATACAATTTTAATTTGTAATTTGGTTATGAAAATAATAAATGAAATGAATGAATGAAATATATTCATAATTACTAAAGGCATCGCTTATTAATTTTTTTCATAAAGCAGGTTGAAAAGCAGTGTGTGCTATACGATACCAAAATTATTTAACCTCGAGCGACGTACTTTGAATCCCTCGCTATACTTAGAATTCTACTTTAGAATCCTTCGCTTCGCTCTGGATTTGAACCATTGCTCTCGCCTGCTCATTATGTATTTTGGTTCCTTGTGACACAATCTTTTATTTTACACGGTACAATAACATGAAATTAAATCTTAATGAGTCAAAAGAGAACCATGAAGTTCAGCTATTACATATTCAAATTAGAATATTGTAACGAGTGTTTTTGTAACTTTACAATTTAGGGCTTATTATAAAAATAAAACTTTAGTGTTCATTATAAAATCAATTAGCAACCAAAGACGCGGTACCAATCTGGCAAGAAGGGGTCGCGGGAGCCGTCGCTAATTAGCTAATGGATGCCACCCCAACCCTCCCCGCAAACCCACGAACACCCCCGCGCAGACCCCTAATGGATTTTGGCACGCTCCACGCCATTGCAGGTCCAGCTCGGATTTCGAACGGAACACTGTTAAAGCAGTCGTACTTGTTTTTTTTGTAAAGAAAATTTTAAGAGATTTGTATGATTTTTTTCTCTTGTGTATCGTTAAGGACTGTCTTGATTAAAAATAATTAGGCATTAAGAACTAAAAATGAGGTGAAGAGGGGAAATGATTTTAAATTGATTGTCTTTTAAATTAAAAAAGTAAAAAAGATCGTTGTTCACAATGTGATGCTCTTGCGTATGATATTTGATACACGTGACCAAAAATATTTCCCAACATCGGTAATCTCTTTGCATTATTCATCGGTTCAATTTTTGTACGGAGTTATAACGTTTTCAATTTGCGCATTTTGCCAAAATATAAAGAGTTGGTCGAACAAGTAGATATGGTGGTTTGTCTTATAAGGGTTTCTTATTCTTTGCAGTTACGGAACGTTTCAAATACATCAATGACAGTCATTGGCAAGTCTACTGTTAGCTCGTTATCGGAAAAAAATTCTTTTAAAATAGCTATCCTGGATAGTTTTAACGCCTGCTAAAATATGTAGATTACAGTTACCACAAAATATATATTGGTACAGTGTAGTGCAGATGGCACTAATCCTTTCCACCAGTTCACACTGGAGCACTTTGGAGACACATGTCCCGATAAAGAAAAGAAGATACTATAATTTAGTAATTTTTTCGGTGTTGATGGAATTGCTTCTAATTCTCGGTTTCTCCATTCCCAACAATAAATAAATTTAATTAGCTATAGCTATGACAGATACTAGTCATAGTATATTTCGATGTTTTTATTTGGTTCTACAACGTTGAAGAAGCGAATGTAAGGATTACGGATTAAGTGTAAGGATTGCTAACACGATTACTCTGCATTATTTTGTAATATCAGTGATTGAAACATATAACGCGATTTGGATACGATCAACTATTGCAATCCACCCTTAACTACAACTTAAATACAGGACCATGACAACTGATCATTAATAAGATATTAATTACTTTGATTTATTTGGAAGCAACATTATATTTAATTAATGCAAAATGTACAAAGAATTCTTCAAACTACCATAAATTTAAAAGAATTTCAAGTAACAATAATAACTATATTTTATTATACAATGTTCTCTCGTGATACGGTTGATATTTTATGACAAAGACAGTTCGAAGCAGAGTTCACTTAAAAAGGTTAACTTAACAAAATACATAAGATTAGGAAATATTCGGTATGAAGGGCCGTTTTATTAGCTGCATCTTACGAGTACCTAAAGTTGTAAATACGTTTCGAGATATTACAATTAAACTTTGTACAATATAGTTCTCTCTTATAGTAGATCTCAGCGATTCCTTATTAATTACTTTCAGACATATACATAGTTTCGTAGAATGTTTCGGAAATTTTTATGATTTTATTAATTAGTATGAGTGTTGTTTCTGATCCGGTAGCTCGATACTGAAGGTTGCCTTTGGTACGCTAAAACCAAAATGTACGTATGAAGTATAAGCAGTGGACATATAACGAATTCCACTTTATGACTGTTTTGTATAATACTAATAAGTTGAGGCTCATTCAGCGTCATTAAGGAAGGTAAAGAAATGAAGGAAAAACATTGCTTGTTAATATTAGAAATTACCCTTGGCAATTAAATTGTATCGCCTCGTTTCAAAACATTACATCAGCTAGTTTAAAGGAAATAATTCTATATCTACTATTGTAACCTAGTTGGAATCCGAGTGATTGTAATTTCCAATTCTGTTACGTGATCACATTCAAGTACTTAATAAGCTTCAAAGGCAGCTTTAACGCCAATGGCATTATTTTATAACGATCGAAAAGACGTTTTATCGAGGAGCACAATAAAAAACACATAACTTGGCGCTCGGCGCAAATTGAATGGTTTTGGAGGGTGGGAAGCAGTGAAGAATCGTTGACTCAACTATGCAACCAGAAGCGCAGGAAATAAGACCCATTTTCCATCAACATTCTCATCTAAAGGCAGCGAGGTATGGGGTTAAACATATTGCTAGATACCTAATAGTAGTATATCTTATGAAGTCACATCGATATTGATTCCATTCGATACATTTCCCATCAGTATTTATAAATGTAAGGTGAGGCAAGGTTTATTATTCTAATACGTTGAGGATATTGTTGGTCAGTCTCTTCTCAGAATTGAACACGCTTGGAGTTAATTCTCCAATATTTAGTGTAAATGGGGATAGTTATCTTAAATTGCACGATCACATCCCAGAGCGCTTTATTGTTTCTATTTAAGGATACTCGTACCAACCGACAGCGATTGATTAACTGCTTATCAACTTTTTCATTAACAAGTTAACCATTGCCGATTGCTTACGTTCAATACGGGTTATAAGTGTTTCATATTATGAAATGCGTATTAAGTACTTTAATACAAATGCTATGATTTGGGCCTCTTCAAGACGCATGTTTATCACTACCTTTTTAGCCCGTAACGTCTTGGTGATGTTCCTGTCAGGTCACTAGTATACTCGTTTGCCTGCTTTTTAATTTAATACAGTTAATTAATCTGTTGTACTGCATATGTCCTGTTATGTGGGACCGTTGACATAATTATGATCTGGGAGGCGCGAGGCTATTCTCTCAACTACCGCGACAAGTTCACGGCACTCGTTAGCCGATGCTGGGATTTCGACCATAGTGTGTTGCACCGTGTCCTTGATGCAGTCACAGTGATGGCACTTGGTAGCTGGTTCAACCATGTGACGAGAGCACCTGTGTGGCTGTGTGGCAAGACTAGCAACCCGTGCCGCCTGTCCAACCAATATTCTTGGACTGGACGAACAGCCTTGACAGTCCAGAAGCCAGCCTTGAATTGAGCCAGCCGCTGCTACCACCTTTCTATTGCCATTACATTCCCTAGTTTAACTTGAATCTGCGCAAGTTGGACATCTAGCATTACTATTTTTGATTGTGAAGTAATGTCATTGTGAAATAATGATTTTTATTATGAGGAAGATTTTTATTTGTATGCCTATCTAGAAAAACTATAGTGACATTTACTAACGAAAATACCTTTTATGGATAAACCTTTTAAAGTATTTATTATTTTTACAGAGTATTATTATATTTACAGAGTGAAAAATGTTATAGAATTTATTCTATTTATTTTCTAATTATTCTAGTCATATTCAGTTTTTAGATATTTTAGTCAGGTATAATAATAATTATGGACTGGCGACCCGCCCCGACTTCGCTCGGGTTAAAAAATGTGTGATATTGACATGATATATAGCTGAACTATAGAATAATGTACATTTAAAATGGTTAAAAATTTTTTTCAGACAAGCGCCGTACTTCCGAAGATTTCCTTCCACATATACACAAACACACGAAATACGCTCTGTCTCTTTATCAGTATTGATAATTCTTAATTAACTTGGTCTGTTTAAAATTAATAGTAAGATTTGTTATTGTTTACGCGTAGTCTATCAAAGCTTCATTTTCAATTATGAAATACGATCTACAACTGTTATAACAATATATAGCAAACATTCAGTTCGCTATAACAGACTACACAATACAAATAGGGTTTTAAAAGTTATAATATTGTAAAGTACAATATAGAGTACTTTACGCATAGATTATGCATAATTTCTTTATTTCTCGAGCGTCTACCCAATCACGGCGTAGGGCGGGCGGCACGGCAGTATGGGCGGTAGATTCAATGACACGTTGAAGTCTGCGCGCGCAGTTTTACTGCTGTTACATATTAACATGATTTCACGGTAAGAGCGTTTTTATATTAAAGTTATGTATATTTGATATCGAGGGAAGTAAAATGTAATAAAGATGTATCATTCGGAAGTGTTACTGGATTGTATATCGATATCGACATATAACGTGGGTAAAGACCATCCGACTATAATTATTTTATAAATATACACTTATATATATATATATATATATATATATATATATATATTGGATTATAAGTGTATGTATATTTTGGATTATAATATGTTGGTCTGTAATAATAATATTGGTTGTACAAGATCGGTGACGAAATTATTTCGACAGAACATCGTACACCTATCATTTTAAGTGAGAAAATTCAAGTCGACATCATTATTTTTTCGGATATCATCTAACGATGACATGTTGTATGATGTGGGTATTTTATAATCATTATTGTTAATACTCAAATATTAACGTATAAGTAAATAAAATAATTTTTAGAGTGATGTGTGAAGTATTTAATTGGATAGTTAGAAATAGGGATACAACCTTTTTGTTTCAATGACGAAAATATATAGCCAGTTGGCTTTATCTTTTTGGGTTTGGGTAGTTCTCTCTGATCGGGTCAGACATATGTAATAATATAGATAAATGGTTGTTCTCTATCGGGTTTTTCCTGTTTAAATTTATTTTGTGTCCATAGCATTCGTGAAGTTGAGAATTATAAGATGGAGGCGTTTTCAGCTTTTGGTCAATCATTTATTAACCAAGAATCAATGGGCAATTATGAATTTTTTAAAGATAATTTGTATTTCGGACCATCTTGTTTGACGGACTAATGATATTTTTGATGCATGTTAATGCCACGAAAACAATTTTCACATGCAATGGTGTGTTTATTATATTTTTTTACTCGACCCCTACCATGCATCACAAAAACGGGTTATATATATAAATAAAATAGAAAACACTAAGCCTTCTAGACTTGCATACAATACTCAGCCTAAAAGGCGTAAATATTTTTATCTTTTATTCTTAAACATACATATGCATATATATATATATATATATATATATATACTTATTTGTTACAAGTCCTCGGTCTCTTCTATTGTAATCTTTAATTTGTCCCCTATTCGTTAATACTACTCTGTATACATACTCCGTAAAAATAAGTTAGCTTATAAACCAAAAAAATGGGCAAACAGATGAGTAAGATATTTTCGACCATGTATGAATGACTACGCGTTGGAATGTGGCGCACGCGACTGGTGCACACACACACAGATACAAATACACACTTCTCCCAGCGAATACATCGACACGTGAAACTAGTTGTTTGTACGCACACAAAACGGAAAAGTCTGCTTGCAATAAGCGCCCACTTAAAACATTATAGTGTATACTTATGCTAAGCAATGTAGAATTTACCATGCCTTAATCAAAATCATATTGTTTATTTTGTTCCACTACTTAAAAATCCAAAACAATACAATCGAATTTTTAATAATAATGTATTTAATTTGTGGATTACCTAAGAATCTTTATTTAAATTAAAAACAAGACGCAATTACAAATATTGATGCAACAAACAATAACAAGGGCTCTCAACTGTACAGATTCTTGAATGGCGTTGTCAAGACTCGAGATTACTATTTACCCGTTACTTGTCTCAATGAATGGTGCCTCTCAACATGTAAACGGCTTTTAGACGGAATTGAGTTTACGCACTTTGTTCTAAGGTTGTTATTTGTAAGCTACGGTATCTCTAGAAAAAGTATAACATTATATAGACTCTGACCCTATGTCAAGTGGAAGTGAAGCGCTTAAAGTGTGCGAAGCTACATTTTCAAACGTTTTTGGCCAGGAAACGAATCTACGACGCCCACGCGCTCTGCGGAAATATCGTACAGATGGTATCGTTATTTTAAATAAGCATGTTGCTCACGATTTTGACATTAAAAGGATATGAACATTTTTTTAAAGAAACCTGGGCTTTTGATAAGGTAAAATTTTAAGAAATAATGAGAATTAATGTTAACAAGTACATGTGATAGATAAATGTTTTCTTTTGCGGTAATAGCTTAAAAATACACTATCACTGTACGATACATAAATTAAATTGCAATACATGGATACCTTTATGTTAACCTGAAATCTAGTGGACCAGGATTAATTGTAATTATAATTAATTTATTCATATTATAATCTATAGAAATATATTTTAAGTTATTATTACACATTAGTTTACCCTTCGTTTGTAATTTTTTTTAATTATATAATCAGATTTTGTAGACGCGTTAGATAAATAAAACATTAAACATTTTAAATTAATACAAATTTTAAAATTACAGGAAATATTGTCTGCAAAAAAAGACGCGTTAACAGATAATATGCTTATTCTAGCCTATTCAATTTTATATCGCTTAAAAATTGTATTTATTACTAACGTTTCGGTTAAGCTTAGTTTTTACTGTCAAAATATATTCGATTCGTAAAAAGATAAAATGTCCATGTTTAGGCAGCTTCAGAAATAAGTGGTTATAAAATATATCTCGTTTGAATGGAAAACACACGGGTAGGCAAAAACCACAGAAATAACGACATTTTAAAAAATTAAGTTACATACTTTTGGTACATTTTTTGAGAATGATTGTTAGTACACAAAATTATATCTCGTTTTATTTTGTATGTTCCAAGAACCGTAGTAAGTGGTTATCACGTGGATTACACAGTGGACAGTGTGGAAAATAGTTGAATAAAAAATTACTTGAAACATTCACGACACCTTCAGCAAAATAACAGCTGATATAATATTGACAAAACCTTTAGTTTAACTTTAGGCGCTAGTCGCGTATTCTTATTTTGGTCCAAATTTTCGTATAAACAAATTTATTGAGACCAAAATTTTGGACAGTTCACAGAGAAGAATAACAAGTGGAATTTTGAAATCGTAGAGCGAATAATGTGAAACTATTTATGTGTTCAACGCAATAAACCAAGGCAAGGGAAAGACAAAATAAATATATAAGTATCGTTTAAGGAAAACGACAACTACCAATATCTTTATTACAACATCTAACTGACCTGACCTGACTGTCGTGCTCGGGGTCCAGCGTTTTAAATGTGCGGGGCTAGACCGTAGTCCGCCATGCAGGCCAAATGCGCATTGGTAGACTTTACAAACCTTTGAGAACATTATGACGGATTCTCGGTTTTCCAGAACAAATTTAATAATGACCGTACCAACAAAAACGTATTCATTATACTTATAGCTGTATACTTTAAGATAACTTATATTTGAATAAAAAATTAACAGTATTATATTATTACTATTTACTACCTTAAATTATTGAACCGGTCTGGGACAATGCACAACAGATCGATGTAAAGATATTCTCTCGTGTATTTTTATGAATGAATCCAAATTGCTGTTATCCGACAACATGATAACGGAACATTTGCTATTGATACCTTATTAGCATGCGCTATAAATTACGCGTCCGACTTCTATATTCGGTTGTGTTATAGGCACTACTTCGCGTTGCATTATCTTCTCGTAATTTATTGTTAAGACCTACGAAGAATTTATATGAAAATATTACGACGAAAATATACGACAACAGGTGTCATAGAAAAAATACAACACAAACTGTTTCATGACTCAAGGGTTCGACAGATTATTCGAATTTAACGGTAAGGTGCAATGTAATAAACTTCAATTTGCTTTGTCCTTCAAATAAGCATGTTTATAAGTTCAGTAAGGTAAACATCGTCATCAGTATCATTAGTAAATGTAAAGATCGACTTCGATGGTCAGTTTTGTTTGTTGTTTTATATGTTGTTTTTGTTTGTTTTATCTGTATAAAAGTTAAATATATATATATATATTAATTTCACAAAGAATACAATGAAATTTCGATCAAGCAACTTAAGTAACATTCTTATTTGAACATTGTATGTTACCTCATAATTAATATAAAGCATCAGTAATTACTTAAAAATTACTAAATAGATATATTTTTCACATACAGCTATAACAAAGATGGTAACTAATAACTTATGATATCTTCGAGCAACCTAACCTCAACAATGCTAAGAACATGTAGTAGATATTAAAATGAGAAAAAATAGCTATACACTCTAGTTAACATATTACAGTTACAAGACACTACGAACATTAACTCTGTAACAAGTTTAAAAGAGTACTTAGTTGCTGTGTTTATGATTTTCTCGGGCAGGGAGTTCCAATGCAGGTTATTAAAGTTCTTGCTAAAAGTTTCCAACCAATAATCATGCAGTGTACTAAAGGCAAAGATGAGCTCGGAAATGAGTGGTATATTGATTGTTAGAATAATGTAAATTATTAAATCATGCCCAATGCAGGGCACGGATCTCTGCTCATAGCTTAGGACGCCTAGATTGGTGGCAGCCAAAGACAGGGGGTGGATGGTTATATTATCAATTATTCGCTATTATTATTTTTTATTGGACAAAAAACTTATGAGATAGCATTTAACAATATAAGCAAGAGTGTGTGATTTTTCCGTATATGCAGTTCTTATGCCGCCCGAAGACCTCTGGCTTAGCCTACCGACTGCTTTAACGATTTGATTAGGCCCAACATTTAATGTGTCCACCGAGATACGGAAACGGTTAATAATCTTTACCACAATCAGTCACCTATCCAAATGTCAATCACTTTGGAGTTGCTTAATTCGATTACTTACTACGTGATCAACATTGTTATCATAGGCACTAGCTATCTTTTTTGCCTGTATTTTAAATTAAATATAGAAAAAAGCAACAGCTAACAAACCTACGGGTCGTATAAAAATAAGAGTTCATCGCTGTCAAGGGGCCCAAAGATACTAGAGTATTAAAACTCATTGTTAGCTTCGAAAGTCCTTAACTTTACCTTTACCGTTGTCAGTGAGTTTACTTCTAAGTACATTCAAACCATTTGTACAAGCTAGGTTCAAAACATTTTTATTATATATATATATATATAATCACATAAAATTTTCACGGATTTGTAACAGTGTACCCAGCTTATGCTAGAAAGTATCAGTGGGTCTTTTTATCTATTATTATGGCTCATTCGTAAGGGTTTATTTTGAAGGTTTTCAAATGCGAGACTTCCTGATTTGTTATACGTAAGTTACGTTTGATGAACGTAGCTTTAGGTCCTATGATTACTTAAGACTTAGTAATTGTGAGTCATGTGTCTTGTCGTCAGTTGTAAATGGATTGAAAAATTCCCATGGAATTTTTAAATGGTATATTGGGATTTCCATGATATTGAACGGTGTTATTCACCAATTCACAGATGGATTTTTCTTAAACAAAGTTACTGTGGATTAAAAAACTTGAAAACTAAAAACATTTGATGTAATTATGAAAACGATAATAAACTTGAAAATTTGTAGTACTTAGGAACTATAAGTATGCAAAAATACGTTATCTACAAACATAGGTATGTATAAAAGTATCTTTTGATATGTTTTCGCTGATTTTTAATTTTTGTCCTCGGTAAAGAAATTATCCCGCATTCAAAATAATATAATTTCCTTCCCTTTAGAAACTTTCTACTGTACCAAATACTGTAAAAATAAAATTTTACAGATAACAAAAACTTATCGATGTGTAGAATAAAAAGTTGTATCAATCGTTGAATATATTGAGTTCAGAATTAACATGTCTAGGCGGTGATGTCATCGGTTGAGGTAACGGACAATACTGGCTGAGGGAACATTAAATTAGTTTCCATTATTATTTTTACATTAAAAAATGCTATAATATTGTTATCTATAGTTATGTGTGTTAAGATCTTTTAAACGCAACTACGTAATAATTACACATAATTAAGTTTAAATTTTTATTATTTAACAATATTAATTTTAGTATCGTAATTTCAATTCACACTTATAAAATAAATTATTGAAAAAAGACATACACAGGAACATAGAACATCCTCTTTTATTTGAAGTCGATTATACATAAGTAATTTTCTAAGCTTACAGGATACACACAGATGTAAGAAATATAAAGAAAGTAAATGCGGGAGTCGCTATTATGACTCGCAAGCCGTAATTCTGTTATATGCTACGATTGCCCTACGATATATCGTAGACAAGTGTCGTAGTCGTGAGGTAGGAAATCCAATTACAAATGAGAAATATAGAAGAGTCGTCTCTCTGTATATTGATCTAACTGTCGGGGTCGCGGGAAAACGAC
Organism: Megathymus violae; assembly: GCA_003671415.1. Taxonomy (NCBI): domain Eukaryota; kingdom Metazoa; phylum Arthropoda; class Insecta; order Lepidoptera; family Hesperiidae; genus Megathymus; species Megathymus violae. Next base: position 2,115,678 of record PDGT01000004.1, on the reverse strand, counting down.
GACACGCTCACCCACGCGTCGTATTCGGGTACTGTCGCACGCACAAGTGACCACCTAGACGCCTCACTTTCGCACAATACATCTGCTAATTAAATAAGAAGACTGCCAAAGAGACATAAATAACATACACACACTTTATTTCAATGGCTTATTTTGTGTAAAAAAAATTATTTATTTTATGATTTAAAGTTTAATCCAACGTTTTCCTAGAAGTAAAACTGTCATTGACGAGATTGAATAAAAATTAGAACGACTTCTTATAGGTTTACATAAAATCTAGTGTAAAGGTAACAGCGTACAGCTTATTACTGAATTAGTGTTACTTAAATGCATTGAAATAAAATTTTGACCAAAACTTAATAACAATACGTGTATTAAAACTTGAAACCCAAATTTGATGTTAACTGTACGTAGCGTGACATCATAGACATAGAAGCGCAAATTAAAAAAACGTATGTGAGATTTTGTTGAGATTACTTTATATATTGTGTGTCCCAAGCATTTTATTACTTTTACAACCCTCCTAGCCTAGTTCTACAATACTTCACTGTAGGTAAAATAGATATTATTGACTGTATTGATTATCGACTATATCAACAAATGCCACAGGTGATGTTGAAAATTATACAATTAAAATAATTATATTTATTTAGTAAATTTATATTCGTTGCAAATATAGATACTAATATTTAAAACACCGTTAACACTTGTTGCGATACTGCTGTTTAAAAGCAAAAACTTGTCCACCTACGTCTTCACAATTTAAATTTTGCTGTTATAGTACATTTTTCAATAGGCGTTAATCGAGCAGATAGTACACCTGATGGTCAGGTATCTCTACCTCCTACATACATTTGTAACAACTAAGGCATTCCCAGTCCTGATGGAAGCGGGGAAACCGCTCGATAACTGGTTCGAAGCCAGTGTAACTGAAACGCATTCAATACATTTCACACTTAATTCTGGAGGTAAAGACGCCTATCATAAAGGTAAGTAAGGTACCATCAGTGTCAAACTGGGTGGTATAGAGTACAGCGACCTCCAACAAGTGGGATTTACGAACTTTGCATGCATATTATAAACTCATTATCTGAGTTTTTACACAATATGTTTCGATAGCTTGAAAACTAGTCTTTAAAAACAAAAGCAGCAGCTGGGTGACATGGGAAAATAAATTGCAAATGCGTCACGCATTATATCATCGTTTCAGATTCCGACCTACAAAATTATATTTACCACTTGTAATGCAACTCTGATATAATATCACAGAAAGAGGATGAGGTAAGTTTCTCGTAAAAATACTGTTTTATGTCGGAACTAAACTATATTTTACTATTTCCACAATTACTATACCCGACCCGCCTCGGTTGCACACGGGTTTACTAGTGAAGAAAATGATAAGTCACAACTTAATTTATTGTGATTTTTATACAAGAATACCATCCAAGTTTTGAACGTTTCGGTAGATATTCCACATAGACACAGCAAAAAACAATCAGTCACATCGTTCGAGCCGGTCCCAACTGATGAATTTAAATAAATATCGTAATTTATATATATATATATATATATATATATATTGATGCTATACACCCTTTTTTAATACATATGTTAGCCAGCTATATTGAACAAGGTATTACTCCTCATTACAAACTATGTATACTTTTACCACTGTTAGCAAAAGCAAAACCCTTCCTTATTAAAACCAGTCTAAATCCTTTTCGGTCACATTTAATGACGTTCCGAGTCTGTCGTACCTTGTAACCTGTTTGATGAATAGCGACTCGATGTCTCGCCACAGATACTCGATATCTCGTGAACTAATCACGTGGAAAAGAAAATTTAAAATCTAATGATTCATTTATAGTTTCATAGAGCGGGCCGCTATTTTTTCTATTTTAAATTGCTTTTTATCGGAATGTATCATTTATTTTATTATTTTCAAATGCGCCGCCAAATTCTATCATAAAAATAAATATAGTAATAACTGAGCCGCTGGCGACGGAAATTTGCTTTTAATGACGTTACAATATAACTTATATTGGTAGAAACATCTTTCGACAAATTAGAAAGTTTTTGACAACTTATGTGATGTTAGTTGGATTTGTAAAGAATGATGTTATTCGGTATCTTTGTCCTTATTAACATCGGAACATAATATTATTATAGCTACTAATCACAATTTTAACAAAACGCTTTATAGATTTATTATTATAGATTGTTCCTTAAGGACCACCTGGGTCCATATGCGGGTCTTGCATGTTAGTCACAGTAACAAACATGCACTATTCTTTTTAAAAAGTATTGTAATAGTTTATTATATTATATTATATTATATTAAAATAAATAAAAAACATTTGTGCATTATATTATTGAATTTATATTTTATATCTTTTCTTTATAGCGTTAGCAAAGGTGTATAATTTAGCAACTTTTTAAAAAAACATCGCTCGATACCTGGCAACATTATTTTATTAATCTCGTAAATATATGTATTAGCGTTGTGGATAATTAAATTGAGCATAATTAATAAAGTATTCAAATGAAACGCTCTATAAAATAAGCTCTTTTCTGAAAACGATTAAACTATTTATTTAATTATCAATAACAAGTAGTAATTCATGAATCTTAAAATTAACCATTAGCTCTTTTAAATTGTCTAAAATGTTGGTCAGTATTCGCACATACCTGCGTAAGCTCATACCAGATGAACGAAGCGCCTACGGGCGAGGTAGCTGGGCCGTAGGCCGCGCCACTTTCTATGTTGTTCGACCACAATCGATCTATTCACATAATTTAATTTCACTCATTATAATCCTTACGTGAGAAATAATGCGCGGCGGGATTTTCATTAGGGATGTGCCTACATGAAAAGTTGTAGTATTGCTGATTAAATTAATATTCATCATCGTAATACATTTTAACTGATAATTAAGAATAAAATTTATGTTTAATGGACTCTGGCTTTGTAAGTAATATTGGCGTAACAGGAATGTCGTGTTGTTATGAATTTTTTTCGATATAATTTACACAAATTAGAAATTCAAAATCATTTAATGGCTTAGGTATTTTGTAAATACACTTATGCAAGTTATTTTTGCTTCTACGATAGCTTAAAAATGCTTTATTATTAAGGAGAAGAAACAAGGACCGACACTCTTCAGCACGTCTTTTAAATCAATATAATGAAAATTACAAAGTTAGTTTTGACCTGCGCGGAATCGTACACAACTTGGGTTCCACTATAACAATTATGACTCTGTAGTAAATGTGAGAAAATTACAATATTTAAAAACTTGTTTGTATCTTTATCAATTTATTATAATTATGTATTATACGTAAGTTGAGTTAGCACGCATTTAAAATATTAGCATCATCATCGCATTCTGTCTTGTATCGTCTCGATCTAAAGCCGCTTAGTCCTTTGCTTTGACTTGATGTGATTTTAAGGTACGCTCTGAATACATACTCTGAATACCAGCACAATAGTATCCTATGCATTTTTTATACCGGTACTAAAGCAGCGATGTACGTGCCAACTTTAAAAAAATCGTAGGATTGTGACGTTGGTCTTATTGAATGTGGTGTGGAGGTCTAAACACATTTGTCATCGGAATAATAATAGTAAAAGTTCGTTGAATCAACAATAGGTGATATTTCATTCTTGTTTTATTACGCATATGTAAATCTTTTAGAGATTATTTAAAATCCTTACAATCACGGCTGCATTAAAGTCGCTTGACAAATCTGAGAAACGTTTTGTTTCTAAGGATCGTAGACATAGAGCAGTAGAAACAGTGCTATAGCAACAAATATTTACAAAAAATAAATTGTTTGCAGATTAAGGTCCCATTTGCACCTTCTGTTTTATTGATCGTTTACACATCACTGAAGTTTCTCCATACACATTTATGAATGGAGATCGATTTAAATCATGCAATTCCACGATGTACAATAACCGTACGTCATTGTTATGGGGCATAAAACTATAGTGGCTACCTGTGTTTAGTGGTGCCCATTAAATATCAGACTTTATTGACTACTACCGATTTGTCGAATTGTACTGTAAAATTCGAGTAATTTGAGTACGATGTTTATTATTACGAAATAATATTTGAAATTTTAATTTTGGTCTCCTTAAATGAAAATGTAATTTTTTATAGATACGTATTCTCTAAGAATATTTATCGAATAAATAAACTGAATTAGTTAGATAATGTTATCCGATATGATTCGATTGCGTCATATGAATACACATACATTATATTTGAAGGGTGTCAATATTTTTAAAAATATAATACTTATCTCACAATTTTTCGTCTGTTCGATTATCCGAAAAAAAAAACGCTTTCACTGTTGGAAATCTGATCTGAAACTGATCTCAAGCGTTTGATTGCGTCAAAAGTTATGACAGTTGGTAAAACAAACATACTGATGTGTGATCAGTATTGACACCTCTAAATAAATATTTATTATTTGTTAATTATATTTTTGTAAAACGAACAAAGAATTATAACTCTCTCAGTGAAGAACGATTCTTAGTAAGAATATTAAAGGATATTAAAAATAAACATGTGATTACTTTATTAACATACGTTATTAAAGTTATATATGAGATAAAGCCACATTTATAATATAACTATAAAAACAGGCCAGTCACCTGTAGACGAGTCACAATGCTTTTAACTGACTACGTTGTTAAATAGTGTGAGCATATCTAAACAGTATTAATCTTTATATCCGATTACCTATTATTCCACTTAAAATCTCACTCCTGATAATTAAACGATTCAGAAAACGGACTGGACACATTCACTAAAATCGATCCACTAGGTCAAGGGTCGCCACAACGGTAGACGAGGATAGGTATATTTTATACGGTTGCGCTGCGTAATTCCATTTGAAATGGCGAATCACGCCTCCAACACTACAACTAGAGAAGGACAGCATTATCGACAGTGAAATGTTGGCAAGATAAACGGATAATGCAAATGAGACTATAATAATTCTACTTAAAGTGTATTTTAAATACATATACACTGAGTCACGATTTCGATATTTCGTTTAGTAGCTGTCGGTATTTCACTTCATTGTTACTATTAATTTGTGTTATATATTATTCAATTGCATACTTATGTAAAATATTTGTTCAGATTTTAACGTATGATTTAATCAATATACAATGATTTGGTGATTATGTTTTAAACCACTACAAATTATCCAAATAAAAATATCTGTACAAATTAAGAATTCATAATATTCATCAATAAGTTATTTTTATTGATACGGAATACCCCTTTTTACGTAATCCACTGTATGGGATGTGATTATTGCAACTCACAGACATCTGTACAACTGAAAAAGTAGAGATGTTAACATAAATCCAACCTGAATGAGACCCTTGAGGAAATTGACATTTAAACCATTAAGGTGTCAGTGCGTTTGATATTGTCCATCTGAAATCTACCTAGTCGAAAGCACATACATATACATTACATATGATAGTCACATATAACTCCTACATCTGAATCTCCTAAAGCTAAATCTTACCGTCCTATTTGACATCGTCCCGACACCGCATATCGAAATACAGGATTTCTTAAAGTCGGTAGTTACATGACAAAATAAGAAGGATAAGTAAGGTACATGAGGTAAGAGTTTATTTAGCCCGCCCCAAATAAACCGTGTTTTATTTAATCGTTTCATTGTTTTATTTAATGCACTCGTAGAGTACTTGTACGAGTAAGTCTTATTAAATCAATCAGTGTCTTTCAATTCACTGGCCGAATTTAAATTAGGTACCTATAAAACATCATAGCGCTCTTATTGTGAATTACGTGACGACCGCAAAATGTCACGTCATAAACTCTAATACGAAAATAGCCGATTACTTAATATACATTAATTTTTGAGTATATTACGCATTCTTTTAAAAGAATAATAAAGTGTTATATGTTGTAGATTTCCCTGAGTTGTGTTATAATTGAATTTGTAAAGAGAATCAATATGTACTATAATACGAGTATGTCAATAATCAAACGCTAACCATGACTCCACAAGTAAACATCGATGAAGTTAATTTCAAACTCACTAACCCATTTAAGCTGGATGACTTTATTTATGACATTAAAAAATATGGGCGATTATGATTGTCAGGTGTATTAGATTCAGACTTAATATTCTGACTTATTAAATTTTTTCTTGCAATGAAAACTAAGTAGGTTGACGTAGCGAGTCGGCTTATCTTGACTTATCTTTTGAAGACTGCATTGCTCGGTTCCTGTCGCTGCTTAACGTAGAATGCTAAACGTACTGATGAATAATAAATTCAATACAAATTAAATGCACTATGTATTTCCAACCGAGCTGTATTTGTTATATCATCTGTTATTTTAAGAAGTTAATACTCTCCTTGTGGTGGAATCTATTTGAAATTCCATCACATAGAAATGGTTTAAAGAAAAGTTTACACGATATTTGTTCTGAGATTGAGCAGCCTGTATATATATAATTGTACTGTGTGGTTACCTAGTAATTTTTACTAGCGTCTAATACTGGCACCCGGGATAACATTTTTGGATTGATTATTGTTACTATAAACGAGTTAAACTTCTTACGTGCGTACTTTTACTGTTATATAAGTACACACAAACACATTTTTTAATATATTTCACTATTTCAACAGTTAAATGTTGTTACCCTCATTTGTTATAAAACAATTAGTATGATTGTTGTCTTCTTAAAATTATGATCAATTATAAAGATTATAGCTAGTATAAAAAATGTATAATGTGTCTAATAAAAAAGTATAATATACTCGTGTTGCAAGTATAAACAGATTAAATAACGGTCACATGTGGTCGGCAATCAGTCAAAATCAATAGCGGCCGATCGCGGTCCAAACCGGACTGTTTGTACAAGATACTCGAACGATAACGTCGTACGACTTAACTAGACGCCGTTGAGAATGATAGCATTCTGTAATAACTATTTCTGTAAATCACTAAGAGAGTATAAGAAGAAGTACGAGTCGTTCTAGAAAGCCGTCTTTGCTTAGGTACTGTCAACAATTGTTGCGATATGTGAATTTCGACACTTAATTCAATAGTAGAAGAAACGAGACAAGTATAATTTAGTGTTACATTAATTTATTTATTCCATGTAAAGTGGAGTATTAAAGTAAAATTAAAATTCGAAGTTTATGGAGTTCCGTTCGTCTTAGAGTTCAAGTCAACCTCCCTTGTTCACCCTGCTGGACAAGCTGTGGCGAACGGTCCTTCCTCTTGGGGTCGCTGGACCAGCCAGTTAAGTATAAAGGGATACAGGATAGAAACGAATAAAAATATTTATCGATTAGAGTGTATTTCATCACTTACCACCTACTTGTCTTAAATACTTCTTACGGTCAGAAACACGTGGGATTCACCATTTGGCTGGACGACTTCAATGTCTTGTTATTTCGGTTATCTATTAAAGTTATCTATTCGCTAAAAGCATCAATATTATATACAAACAACTCACTCGTATGCCTATTAAAATATCATTAGTAGTTAATATCATACATCCAGTACATCACCAACGTTTACTACATTTTTGTCTAAACTCAAAACAAACCGTCTCAATTCTGGCTCAAGTCTAGATTACAGACTGCGGAGACTACAGAGATTACAGACTTATTCTAGTACGGACAAATGGAGGCGACCATGGAATGAGTTGACGGCTTAACTGAAAATTGTTAATTTTGAAAATCTTGGTCCTTTGTAACGAAATGATGTTTTAGAAAGTACAGGCCAAGAACCAGGTGTCTCTCAAATTTGATGTTCTTATTTTTCATTAATAATTATCGTAATATCCTTGGATAATGTTTTCAGTAATAACGTGCGTATAACTCTTGTATAACATATTAAAAATCTATGAAAAATATAAATGACTTGAAAGCATGAAGATAACTCCTCACGTGGTTGTAATCTAATGAGTAGCGGCGTAATACTCGCATTCGTGATAAAAGTGATAATCGCTGCATTCGCTTAAATATCAATTTGCAATAGTTTTAGGTATAAACATGATTGTTCAGAATTAAATGTTGTGTGCCTATGAGGGTAAATTTTGCAAGGCACTTACTACGGTAAAGTTTACTAAGGTAAAGTAAAATACTGTAGTATTTAAACCGTTATTACTTACTTTTGTTTACCCTTACTGTATGTCAGTTCAAATAAATAATAATTATTAGTAACTATAGATACATTTCAGTACAATAAATAGTAAGTATTGGAAAATGCACATTTCCAAATTCTGCTAATGTCAAGAAACTATCTGAACATGTCAAACACCAATCTCAACTCAAATATTACATCACTTATCGAAATAGCTACACTATTAATTTGTGCTTGTACTCCGAGACATTCAACCGTCAAGTCTGTTCGTCAAAAAATAATTACAACAGTTCGAATATGGGTCAGCAAACAAAGGTGGGGTTCGCAAAATAGTCTACTTTTTTACTTATCTGTAGATACCTTGCAGAAAAATTGATTAGATAATAGTAAGAGATAAATACGCTTGAGTAAATAAGAGATGCATATTTTTCACCGATAGCGCGCGCGCCGCCATTTTCAAGTTTTGTATACACAATACACTGCATAATGTAGATAGCTTACTTTGAGATATATATATATATATATTATGTTACATTTTGTTTCATTTTTTGACTAACATTTTATTGTAACATTATATATTGGGCGGATTTAATTCCAGGTGGCGCTCTGTAAGTTAAACCAGAATGCTCAAAAAATTACACAGAAACAACTAAGAATCTGTATCATAATATTTAAAAATGATTGATTTGGATTTATAAATTGATATTTTAAACATGTCCCTGTATATTTAACTAATATTACGAAAGAAACATCGAGTAAATTTCAATTTAAATGACATTCACAGCTACAAAAGAATTTTAGGTATAAAGATGGTGTCGTTACTCTTTAATTATATTTTCGGTACATATCATATTCCTCATAATATGCACATGTGTTATTTATAGATATTACTATTATATTTCTATACTTATGTTAATTGTTGTCCTTTTATGTTACGTTTACTCGACAAACGTGGAGCAAAGAAAGCCTTGTAAAAACATATTAACACAGAAGTAGTTCGCTCTTGTATTAAGTGAAACTGCACTTCGATTATCAATATGCAATTCTATTATCTATTGGACGCCTGAACTTATCTTTCATAAGCCAGTGCTTTTATAAGCTTTACTTATTAAAATACGCTTCTCACAAAACGATTACATCAAAGAAGAGTACGGTATGATACTTACAGTGAAATGATCTAACAACTATACTGCATCAGACGATTATTTTTGTCATTAGCCAACAGACGAGCAAAGCACCAGGTAAATGGTCACATAATCTGAAATCTGAAACACTAAGGATAATCGATCCATTAACAATCACTCAAGAAGCGAGAAAACCGAGTGTTAAGGTGGCGAAAATAACGTACCGAGAATTTGTAGGAATACGCATATATATATTCATGAAAATTATTGGGATAACATTTCTCGAGGAATAAAAATATTAATTAATTAATTTAAATATATACTTTTTCTACTAGGGGGTATATATCTATATACAGATAGAAGACGAAATCGTTCAATTATTCCTACCATTTTTTGCATTTTTTTTGTTTACTAGCTATTTAAGTGTTATCGACAAAAAGAATTTGGAAATAGAAATGGTTGAATTTCGACCTCTAGACGAATACTAATCATAATAGGTCATTTATAATCAAATTATAAGTATAGTCGAATATGTTCCATCAAACAAATAAATAAACGCGGCATTTGAGATGATCGTGATTTTAGTTTTTTTTTTGAAAAAAATCCATTCCAAAATGTATATAAAAACGAAATATAATTTGATATGATTAATTTAATATTTAATAATTTAATATTTAAGGTGGGACTCGTAAAATTCCTACAAAGCACGCGTGCCTGTAATGGATGAAAAATTCGGCTTACTTATACTACACGCCTACACGCTAACTAAACCGCCCGTGAAGCAATGAATCCTGTTCATGCAAATCGAGTAATCAGTTCGTTTAAACAATGCAGCAGTTAAGAACCTGTATAATTACTGATCGGTATCAAACATTACACAAACTACATCTCTCTTAATATAAGTCAGCATGACTATAAATTAGCACTGGTGCGCTATACGAATATGTTACTATAAAGAAAATTGTAAAGAAGACTATATGCTCACCATGTAGTACGGAGTTATAACTATTATCGCGTAGCATTTACGATTTTTTGAATAGCCTATGTATGGTTTTACTGCTAATACCGAAAGTCATTTTTGTAAAGTTAAAATGAGGGAGCCTTTTTTTTTAATCAGAAATACAAGTATTATAATTTGTCAACAACAAAATAATATTTAAATGTATTAGAAGTTTAACTGAATTAGGATTAGTTTATTAAAATGAAAATTCAGGTTGCACCTATTTATTTTTGAAAAAAAGTCACATTTTTTGTTTTAATGCCTTTATTCCTTGAGGAAAACTATCAATACGCTTTTTAAACGTTAATATTAGACAATTCTTGGGTGCTGTTGATTGTGCACTGAAAAAAGATTAGTGGCTCGTTGAGATTAAAAAAAATAATATGAATCTATTTGGCACGATATCTGACATGCATACGACAAGAATCTAAATAGATAGGTGTCTCTTCGGTGAAAGCAACCGAAAACGACAGAACTTTTCGTATACTTAATACATACATACCCACTGATTTATAGAAGTTATGGTTCTACGATATAATAATTCGTTTCAAAGGGCAACTAAACTTGTTGTTTTCTTTGTAAAGAAACTGCGTAATTTGAAAAGTCTTTAATTTTCATAATAATTATAAGGTGTTATAAATTTCTCAAATAAAAGTAATACTTCGTCAAATTAAGTAACATCGATAATAATGTTCTGAAATAAGGTAACTATGCTGCAGACACACCGCTTTAAACAAAAATTGAAACTATAAAAGTACAAAGCCAACCTTTAACATTTTAATACTATCAAAAGGTATGTCAAAATTCAAGCTAAGCTTCAAATAATAATCTCTAGAAAGTGTTTCATAGTACTGTAATCAATTTTTTTTAACGTTAACATTGTAGTTGCCGCGTCAGTTGTTATACTTTTGCTTTATGAGAATTTTAAGATTTTGATGATTTAAAATAAATATTATATTTTAAATTCAAATATAAATTTATGGAAACTTACGAAAATATATAAAGTCCATTAGACAATAGACAAAAAGTTATTTATCATAAACAATTAATCTAGATGGTGACGATTATTATTAATCGGAAGTTTATATTTCAACAAAATGTCTTTATTAAATCGACTTAATTTAATGATTCTGATATGTCAGACAATAGGTATAACCAATATCAATAGTATTCCTTCCATCGTTACATCTCATGGAACAGCCGGAAACTTAATGGCCTTCTTTGCGGTCTACATATTTCTTGGAATACCTCTAGTGTACATGGAACTTATAATTGGCCAATTCACTGGACGAGATTGTATTGATGTTTGGAACATTCGCCCGTTTTTATCATACACGGGTTACATACTTATCTTATGGCAAGTGATAATATTAATTTACAATCACGTGTATCTCTCGTTTACCGTTCATTATTTTTTAATAAGCTTCGAAAATCCTATTCCATACTACAAATGTGGTCCGTGGAGCACGAAGTACTGTAATATGATCGACACTAACTACACTGTCAATGAAGAATGTGTGAAACAACGGCACCCAGCCAAATATTGCAATTTTCTTCACACTACATTCCCTGAATATCAGTACTGGAGACACAATTTATTGGGATTGAATCCGTATGTAGATTATAAATTATATGTAGCTTGGCGTGTATGCTTCGCATCTGGACTAGTTTGTATATTTGTATACTTGAGTTGTTTTAAAAGAAAACGTTCCTTGAAATGGTTTGTGACCTGCTTGCCTATATATTCAATATTAGGCTTTGTACCAGTTATGATGGGTTCGATGTTGCAAAAAGGGCTCGTAGTAAACTTTGAGGATTCATTAGATTTGGATTTCAGTGACTTCGCTAAAAAATTTCGGCTGGCAAATGTAATACAACAGGTAGTGTACAATTTAGGTATTGGGTCGGGGTTTGGTTTAAATTTTGGGTCGACCTCCTCTTTCCGTTTTAATTGCTTCTCTAACGGTGTTATAGCTGTTGTTGTTAGCGGTGTTTTCAGTATTATTGTTACTTGTACCGTGGTTATGATGACTTGTCCTTACACATACCAGTATAACTTAACACCAGGAATATTCATAAAATCTCAAATGTCACTAGTGTTTGAAAAAGTTCCAAGGCTACTATACCATTATGAAAAAAGATTAATGTGGATTATTCTTATCTACAGCTGCTACGTCACTACAGGCCTTTGTTCCCATGTATTGATTTTATATAATCTTTTAGAAAGATTATATTTGAGGATTCAAAAAATTTCTAACTACCCAGGTTTGACTTGTCTTATTGCTGTCATTTTTCTATTCCTAATTACAATTCCTCTTCTAAGCAATATTGGAATAATGTTTGCTCTAGCATTTAGACGTTACATTACTTTAGTATCTACGTTTGTCGCTATGATTGAGAGTATAGTATTTGTAATTTGTTATGGTATACACAAGTTTTCTGAAGATGTTCATTTTATGCTTGGAATTCAACCATCGTTTTTTGTGAAAACCATTTGGCTGTCGGCCGTTGGATTTTTAGGATACACTTTTAGTAGTGAAATTAATTATTACTATACAACGTATTCTAAAAATACTATCGTCACCGATATCTTAGGTGGATACGTGTTATGTTGTATTTGTAGTTTAATCGTTATTTGTATAATTGGCAAAATGATGGTAGCTACATTTAGAAAACAATTCTTAAATTTGATAAGTATGAATCCGAGTTGGGGTCCTAGAAGCGAAATACTTCAACGCAGCAGAGGCATGTTCTCCGCTCAAGCTATGACGAAAGAGTACATGTATCGCCAATACCATCTCCAAGCCGGTATCATATCAAGGCAAAAAAACTCTAATAAGAGAAAAGTAAATCAACTAGAGCAACAGAGATATTCTTTGTAGTTGCTATAAAATAACACGGAGAAGCGAAAATCTTTTTGAATGGATTTAAGGTCACCATCGATACAATACTATCAGTTTTAATCAAATACTTTGCTAAGTTGAGTCAGTGAAACTGTGGAAAGGTCTATTCACCTTACGACGTTGTTTCAGAAAATCTATCTAATAATCTACTCGTACTTAATCACGAAATTGTAGTTGAATTATTGCCATAAAGATTAAATTTTAACAAATATATTGTTCAATGTTTAAATTATTGTTGTATTATTGATAATGTATAAATCAGTTTGCGTTTTATATCAAATACAACTGTATCTACATTCATATATGTGTTTAAGCCTTATAAATGTATATTTTTAAACGAATTTTACATTTTATTTAAAAGTTTATACTTATCTGCACAATTCTAAGGCAATGAGTCACAATGTGTACATATAAGTAGACGTAATTATTATTATTGGCAACGGCTATTATGTTAAAGTTATATTGGACATTGCGTAATTCGTTAAGAATCACATATGACTCATCGGCTCAACACCAAAAATATCTTTATAAGATGGTAATATATTAATTTGTTATTCAAGTATGCATATTATTTTTTCACACAAAGATACACGAAATTTTTATTAATAAATTGCTACTAAGTTAAGATATATAACCAATAATATAATTTTAGGGTACTTTAGAAATTTCAATAATAAAAAAAATTAAGGAAGTACTAACAAGAACTGGTTAACGTACCTAAGTATCGAAAAAACTCTTTTTAAGACGTACATAACAAGTACCTAGACTACACACATCAAAAATATATTCTCGGAGCCCATAAAAAAGAAAGTCAACAATTTCCGCCGGACCAGCTTTGCCGTCCGACTTTTATAAAGAAAATGAAGATAGATATAATATAGGTAGGTCTTAAAAAAAAAGTGGCGCGCCAAGCAGTCTGCTCAGAACGCGATGTCGCAATCACACGTGATACTCACCACGGTAAGTTTTGCTCTGTATCGCATCCCAGGTGTATTTATGCCAATATGCCATACTTGTCCATCGATGAATAACGTATATGTGTGCCTGTACGAATGTAATAACGTGAGATGCTCTTCGATAAAGTTTAGTACTTACTCGTAAATCATTAGTACTTGATATATATTTATATACAGCAATGGATTAAATTATTTTTCATTTCCTCCGATTAATAGAACAAAGTACTTAAATCTAAGTTTATATTTAATTGGTTCGTTGTTGTCGCAGTTAATTTTTAGTACAATTTTCGGAATATTGCATATTACTTTAGACTCTCCGAAGTACTCTAGTTTCTGTACGTCTATTCGATTGTACCCTTTATTCAATTTGTCTTTAATAGGTTAGTAAACAAAATAAATAATATTCAAAGAAGCTTTATTTATCAGTTTCATAATAAGAAAAGCTTAAGCATTACGAATGACGATTAATTTGAGGCACAGTGTCAGTAAGACGAGTGCAAATCCAGTCAGGGGCATTGCGTCATACATTAGAATGTTTGACCCGCCGGGCGTCTTGCCCGTAGGGCTGTCGGAGCTAACTAATAGACCATAGAGATCTGAAAATAAAAGCGTTGAATCATCTTTTAGTTGTCATTTTCTTAAAAGGTTTTTTTTACGATTTATATTCATTAAAAACATTCGAATATAATTTAAATATTATTTGCTATGTATTGTGTTTCACTTCGGTATATATGACTTCTTCGCATTACCAAACTAAAGAATTAGACTTCATGAATCTAAACTCTCCATTGTGCTAGTTTATTTATTACTTTTGAACTATAATTTATCCTTACGGATGATAATCGATCCATCGAATTTTTTATTACTTTTGAACTATAATTTGTCCTTTCGGATGATAATCGATCAATCGATTTTTTTTATAATATACGGCAATATTTGTTTCTTCCTGTGCGAGTTTGTCACAAAAAGGCTCACCTCGTTGCAGTGTTGTAAGAAAAGTGGAAGTGTGCGTCGTGAGGGTCAGCACTCGGTAGCGAGCAGGTAGCCCTGCGGTAAAGCTCTCGCGCCGCGCGCCGTCGACGTCTCAGTGAATTCCAACCATTGTCACGACACCGCGTACTGCCTTTCGACCGCTTACTAAGTGTAGTACTACACCAAGCTGACAACACGTGAATTAGTTTCTACTGGCATGTTGATAAAAACTTTGCTTATTATTACCCCATAGTAAATTTATACGTAAAATAATGGATGCGTATATGAAAAAAGTATTTAGTAGGCAATCGAGTAGAACCTGGTGATAAATATAAGTGATCACCACACATTGTCGGTCAAGAAGAAAGCGCAATTTGTCATTGGTTGTCTAATACTGCATCCTAAACACGTAAATATTTCCACGGTTAATTCTAGAAGAAAGGTTGTAGCTGGACAAGAAAAAAACTACCATAATGAACTAGTACAGTTGGCATTAAATATTGTGGAACAGTGTCAAGTGACTTCTAATAGGCAGCAGAAGCAGCAGACGGGCAGCATAGCATCGAACAATTTTCAGCGGGGTGTGCTACAAGCAGGGGAAGTTAGCTTGGACTGAAAAGATGAACGAAGCCTCTTAACTAGTGTATCATTTCTTTCAGTCGATTACCAATTAATACCTGCCAATTATACTACAGAAATAATTTGTAATTAGAGCATTTTATATCCGTTTTCAACAATATATAAAAATCTATGATGTATTTCAATAGGATTGTTAGGTTACTTAATAGGAAAACTGCATTCCTTTATGTCAGTATCATATAAAAAGAATAAAGCAAAGTATCAATCATATTGCTGAAATAATGTTACATAAGGTGTACTTAGTTGACCTAGATCTAAAAGGTATAGAAATGAATATTAAAGGACGGGATGACTCGTATGCTTAGCACAATTGTTTTTTTTTTCAAACAACATCCATTCCGTAAAGTTCACGTTTAATGTTGTAAAAGCGTAAATGAAAGTTTTTTTTCAACTGTCCATTCGGCGCTGGTCAGCCTGGCAATTGTTTCATTTTTTTATTTTATTAACAATTTCGCGGACTTTATACTGTAATTGACGATTCATGTTTAATATTTAAGAGTTTTAAGTATTAAAAAACGGAAGTTTATAGAACGTGCGCCACCAAATGTGCAGAAAGAAAGCAAAATCCTTAAATTAAATAATGAAAGGTGAACTACGGATCAATCTACAGTTTTTCTTTAGTTGTCACCTTAGATAATTAACTGCAATGGGGTGCCGACATATCAGTTCTCGTAGGTAAAAAAGAAATAAACATAATTTGATTATGTCTTTATATCGCCTTCAAATGTTGTCTACTTTTATGGGACTAAGTGAGCGTTTTTACGATAAAGTTTTCAAGTTGATACATAATATTATTACGCATTGACGTATTAAAGCGCAGTTTACAGTTAAACATAATTTTTTTATGGTATAGATGAATGTAAAAATAATAAGAACGCCTGGAAATATTTGTCATGCGACAGTTTTCGCGTGGGTATAACTTGTATTTGACATTATGTTGATTTACAAGATGCGGTGAGCAGTATTTTTCGCTGTTTCTTCTCTTGAATGTGAAAGCATTTTCCAAACAGTAGTAAAAGTAAAAACTACGTGCATTTGCAAAATACCTAAGTAATTAATACCTAAATGAGTAACGCCCACTGATCTCAGGGCATGCTTTCAATGTTTATATAATACGACATCGTATAATGATCTGATACATACAACTCACCCCAGGGACAGTATCCCAGGTATATAGCTTTAACAACAATTCCAGGGGGATACCACACGTCAGTCAATTATTTGTAAGGACACATTACACGTTCCGAAAATTTAGTGCGCGGCATGTAACATCCGTCAATGTCAATAGGTGTAATGTGTAGGTAAAATGCGAATAGGTCCGCGTCAACCACGTAATGTGTACGGGGTGTTATGGACGGTCGAAGACCTGGCTATGTCAATAGAGAGCGGTTATTTTCTACCGTATGCGGTTGTCCTTAAGCACTCGTGGCCATACCACTTGCTTGTCATTTTATCTCTTTATTGTGAAACCTTGCTCAACATTTCAGTTTCATTTACGGACCACGCGCCGCGCTGCCGGTTAATTCTCCATTTAGTTTTATTTCTTCTCTGAGAGATTATCTTCGTAATATATAAAAGGTACTTGCCTGTAAGTTGATTGTACTGCGAGCGATATAGATGCTTAATTTATTACAATATTATGCAAATTTCGTATATGACTTGTCGCTTACTCGACTTATGCTTTAAGTGTAAAATATATACATTATAATGTTATAGGTACATAGAGTTCTTAGTTATATAAGATTCGGATTATTTTTTTTATTTATGATACTATTTAACTCTACGATACAATTAGGATTTACTCCACCGCGTATATTCAGTCATGTGGCAAAGATCTTGTAAAGAGATGCTTGTAAAGAGAAATCCGCAAACATATTCCATCTCGCTGTCCAAACACTTACAAGTTAGGTCTAATAGCGGAAGTTGTTTAAATTTTTATATATTATGTGGTATTATAATTGTTGGTACCGGTTTGAAAACATTGTAAATAACAAATTGCCTTAGTTTTATTTTTTTCGGTTTCTTTGCCATATTTGTGTTTTTTTTTTTAATTTTTTTTTTTTCGCATATATTTTTTTACCGCTATTTAAGATTATAGTTGATGTGTGTTGTTGTTCAAGTCGTGCATAAATGTATTTCTTTCTTTCTTGATTTTTATTTATAAGCTACTAAAATCTTGGGAATAAAATAGTAACAATATCAATGGAACCGATTAGCTTTTTTTTATTGTCAGCATCTGTAGAATAAATAAAATCAGCTTTAATAATAACTTGCTATTGAGGATTCAACAAATGTATGTACTTAGAAATACTGTTATAAATCTAAAAAACAAAATTTGTAAACAATAAGCGATAGAATATGATACAAATATAATCTTCATGAATAATAAGTGCAGTTACCAACACCATCAACGTATATATATGTATATACATATACTTGACGCATCGACGCTATCATCTGAGTGCCGCCTACACTTAGCGATCGTTTAACAATTACACAATGTATTTAGGTGTTTTAGGAAAAGTGTACACTTCGCCAGTATCGTTAACTTAAGTTATTGCTCGTACATTACTGAAAAGATAAGAGATTCACTTATACACATGGTATTAGGTTGTAAGTACCAGCTTTTGGTAATATATTGGCACAGAGGGTTTTGCGTAGAGAGTCGAAACTCCTTAATATCGAGTTACAAGGTGTAAAATATTAATTAAAATAGTTATGTTGAAATGGCACGTTAACCTGCTTTGTTGACAAAATTTTCAATAATCGAAACTCTAAATGCGTTCTACAGATCCTCGATATATCTATAGCTGTTACAGCAATTTGAATTAAAATAAGCTATTATACTCTCAAGGATCTGATATATGAAATTCCTCATGTGAATTTTAAACCTCAATAGAATGTTATTGGCTTCAGTTTTGGTTTTATACGGAAAGTTAGAATTTAAAATTGTGATTAAAAAGAAAACCGGTATTACTGCATGAACTAACCTAAACATAAATAATTAGAATAATCTCATGCTACTACATGCGCATAGAAAATAATGATATTTTGTTGTTTTGGATGTATGAATACTATAGGTTTGTAACCAGTGTTTCGTAACATCCCTCAATTGTATTTACACACGAGTGAAAATTGCTTACCTACTCTTATGTAAAATATTTTTGTATGCCTGTGTATTTGATGTGTGCATGTACGAGTTCACTTTTTTAAATTATTCGTTTGTTGTGGACATCTGTATAAGGCGACTAATCTGTAAAGGCCACAATTACAATAACGGTTTATTCCAATGAGTGAGACAATTATCTGAATAGTTATCTAAATGTAACTTAATAAAACAATTGTCCGAATCATATTCATATAATTTAGAATACTTTTGTTTGGAGAATGAAACTGTAGGTATAGAAATTGTATGCAATTACTGAAAATCGTTCCAGCTCATAAATGGTTATGTGAGAAGTAAACAGAGTATTTGCTATAAATATAATTATTTATTACAACGAATGAATGATTTGTAAACGAATACTTGAGAGATGTTCATGAAAAATTAAAAAGATACGTATAAGTAGCTTCTCAGTATATATATTGTTGTCTAGTTTTGATTCCAAATAATACACTTGCATAAAAATTAAATAACGATATTTATAATCGGCAAACGAAAAAGAATGCATCTTTAGGTTATATCGTCGTACTGCGCGTGTAAAGTACAGTTATCTTTAGTACATGACTTGCCTTTGAACATATTAAAAAACCGATTTAAATCACTACTCGTAGACAAGAGTTACTATAGTATAGATGAAAACTAAAATGACAAAGATGCATTTCCATTAACAGCTCAGTATTGTACTTATTCAAGTTAGTAATGGTGCTGTAATTAGATTATACTATTTTACAAAAAAGGCAGAGGAGTTTCCTTCTTCTCCTCCATGATAAAGCACCTTTCCGTTACCAATAGGAGCAAGAAAATGACAGGTATGCTCGTACGTATATGAGTACAGGAATTTGATTTTGAATAATATGGAAAACACTAAACAATTGTTGTTAACTTAAAATAAAAAAGATGTGTATCATTTCTATTAGTTGAGCAATCTATAAGGTGATCACTTAAGAAGGCGCGCGCGCAGGTGTCCGCCTGCCTCACTCGGCCACACCGAGCGTTCGTCGTTCCGTAGCCACTAACGGTTCGTTTGGTTCAAGAAAAGTAAACAACGGCATTACCATAAACTCGACACGATTGATGTTCATTAAGCAAACTAAAGCGTGAATTGTTGTGTTAACTTGCATAGTTGATCGGATATTAGTCAATGAAACTGTACATGAGAAACAAACGCCTACTTGTTATCACAATTTAACGATGGGAATATATTTTTGGTTTTATGAGGTCAGTGGTTAATAAAGATCATGAAAATTATACTTAACCTACATTATAACGTATGACAGCGCTAAGATCTAGTAATAAAATAAATATATTTTTCTTTCATTAATAAACATTATTAACAACGCATGTTTCAGGGAAAAGCAAAGAAAAAATATTATAAATATTTATATTGACATGTTTAACATCAGTGAACAGGTATTGAATGTGGTAAATATATTATATTCAATTTATAACACTCCAAATGTAGTAATATTTAAAATTAATTCATACTTGGTCCTTGGTAGATAATGCAACGTGTAAATTTTAACTTTTAAGCAATACGTTTTTTGTAAAATGCCAGACGGACACTGTTAAAAATAAACCATGGCTACCGGCCATGCTGGTTCCAAGACCTACTTCGACCGATAAGTCGTTTTAACGTGTCAATAGAAGATAATCAATGCAAATAATAACTTAGAGGCATAGAGTCGATGACACGCATAACTCGACCGGCGCAGGGCATACTTTTTAAATCACTATTCCATTAAAAGAGTAAAGTACATTAGGAAATTAATGTGTAACAAATGCAAACAGAACTATGTCATGTATGTATATTAAAAATTGTTTGTTTTTCTATGACTACACTTTTTTATTAAATGGTACGGCAGACGTCAATTAACAATATGTTTAAAAGATACTCGACTTCGCTGGGGGAAGGGGGATTCTACATTGTGTGATCCTCACTCACTAAAATCCTCTTGGCTGCTATCCGGTACAAATTGGGAGTCTTTGGGATCTCCTATGAATGCACCAGTGCTTTGTGGACAAATCCACACACGACCTCTAGTCTTTCTCTCAGGAATATTGACGGAGCCTATCGGAGCAGGATACTCACTGCCACATCATTGCCGTCTTCTTCTTTACCACTACGGTGACGTGAAAGAGACCGAAACTTGCACGCTGTGTTTTCCGCAGACATAACTTATCGCTAACGGGACGAGATCTCTTTTTATCGTTTCGACCAAGACACACACTTGCTTCCTTCTAAACGTTATTCTTAAACACCATTTCGGCAAAACCAATATAATTGAGGTCATATGACAATCAGTCAACTCGTTTAGAAGCTACACATCCACCACAGACGTATCGACTATTATATATATGAACATGTAATGTATAATATATAATGCGTCATATAATATGTTATTTACACAAATAAAGTAACCGGAACAAATTTCCTAAGACTATTAAAAAAATTCGTATGAAAATGTTTCGAATTATCTAAAACAATAAACTATATTAAATTTAGAAACAGATTGAGTAAAATCTATTTTACTTTACGCTACTGACAAATTTTCAATTAATGCCGTTGCATGTGAGTTTATACTAAGATAAACGGTGATAAAATGTAGACAGTGAGTTGTCTCGGAGTGTCTATCTAAGTGAACTAATGCTTATATTGAAAAGTTCATTACAAGAGTCATTTTCAGTAGCAATATATTATTATATCATATGGATTCGGAGCACGACAGTCACGACAGTCGGTAGTAAGCGGCGTGCCGGGCATGGAATTTGTCGATAACCACAGCCGCGGGGTAGAAAGCTCGACGCATCGTATACGGCGGCGCGGACCCTTGAGCCGCTGTTACTGGTGCGATGGAAATATGGCCCAAATCGTCTTTATTAACATAATACTTTAATTATTTTTTAATTTTTATTATTCTAAGTATATTGCTACAAAAATAAACTTAAAGAACATTAAAGTCTCTTTCTCTCTAACTCTCAGTTTATCATTACCAAAATTGGATGAAACTTTTATTTTAATAAATATGTAATATATTTATATTACATTCAATACATGAGGAAATAAGTATAGAATCATTGCAAAATGTGTAAAATGCGCGATGATTAAATTTAATGTCATTATCTAATTATTTGTGATAGATGTGGTAGATGCATAATATTTTATAGGTTTCAGTTACGATTACGCATTTGAAATTGTTACGCATTATCCGATTCGGATAATTTTAGTTACGGATATTGGATTATTTAGGACTTGGAAAAAAATATTTGTATAATTTAATCACATAAAAAAAACAATAGCCTTAAAATTGAAATAATAAAATCTGTCTAAAAGTGAGAGCGACGCGGCAGTCGAAAACCTGTGACAACTTATTTCATTTATAATTAGCCTTTATCCGAAATTACTGGAAACTTTTTTATCGGATTCGGTTACGAATTTCGGATATATTATATCCCTGGTTTGAACATTAGTTTCCGCAAATTCTTCATAATGTCCTTGAACGTGTATAAAATCTGATAATCCACACTTATCGCGCGTTAAACTATGGGTATAATAAGAATAATAATTTACAATATTTAGTTTGCCTTTATTTTTGTTTAATCAATCGGAAGCGTTAAGCGCACTTGACATTCAGCAATGTGGCCCAAGAACGAAATGTGTCGAGTGCTCATTGCCGCAGGGTAGAAAGCCACCGTGGAACGCATCGCTCGCTACACTCGTTATGTGACCAAATTAATAATACCCTTTGAAAAATACATTGAATTAAATTTACCTTTTAATATCCAATCCTAGATATCAAAATGATCATTGTTATTTATTGGTGATTGGATAAAAAAATAAAAAAATCAAACACGTGTTAACTGGATCGTTTATTAAAAAAAAGTGAAGTTTACTCCCAACAATGTGTAATTATTAGACTAAGGTTTCGATAACTTAGTAACTGATACCTATCTTATTGTAACAGAGTGGAGGGGAAATGTGCTGCCGTCCTTGACATATCATTGTACATTGCACCGCTGCTTCTAACAGACTTATACTTGACAGAGCTGTATATTGGAGTATTATGAAAGTAAGAAGTAAATTTTATATTTTAGCTAAGCGACATAATGTCCCGAAGGACGATTCCTACTTATATAAATAAACGGTTTTTGCGACACAGCTTCCGCACAACTTGTTTACTGCCTACATAACGCATAAGAATTTAGGATATTATGCAAATTGTTAGTTCAATTAATCTAGTTATTGAACTATATACCTAGATTCCGATTCCACAACCTGTCGATGATGGAGAGATACTAAATATTGTGTATTATACCATTAGGGCTCATCTTAACAGACTATGAGTCAAAACATGAGTGAAAACATCAGCGGAATTGTATGATTACCGTAGTTATGAAGCAAATATTCTAGGTCCAGTTTCTTTTTCGTTCTGACGAGGCCAAAAACTACGAGAAATGAAGGATCTTCTGTTTAAATTAATGTAGGGGGCATCGAGATACCTTTTTTAATTTGATGAGTTACAAATTAGGCTGTACTTATTGTGGTTGTAAGCTTAAGGGATGTATGAGACTAATGACTTTTCCATTAAGTTGTTATAATTAAAACGTTGACTTGGTAATGAGGTTTCCTACTATATACGTCATATTAATTAAATCAAAGTATATTAAAAGATCATTATATTATAAAACAGAATAATTGATTAGTACTGTTTATGATTCACAGATTAATTTCTTAGTTAACATGAATTGGCCAGCGAATGATAAGTAGCTTGATGAATATTTATAGTGATTATTGTAATTTGTATCTTAAGAGTATTTTAAAGCGGAACGGGCAGGCAAAAAGATCACGAAAGGGCCAATAAATAAAATATCATAAAGGTCTCTTAAATTAAAACTAATTGTAATTGCTGGATTCAAGAAGCATATTAACCAAGTGGATAAAGTGCTTATATATTTATCGCTATGGGAACGGGTGTATGGTTACTGAAATTCTGGGGAGGTAAACGACTGGGAAAGTATCAGAAATATTAAACGCATGCAATATTAAATAACTAGTTCTTCGGTCTAGTTCTTGTATTCATTTTTGCCATGACACGTACCATTGCCATTTTATTTTTAAGTTTTCCTTGCATAATAACTAATTAATTAAATGAATCCGAGTTATAGGAGTTGATTTATAGGTAATTTAAATCAAGGCGGGAACAGTTTGAAACAAAACCCATGAATATATCAAAAAAAGGTCCCGCCAAACGGTTCGCAAAGTAAGCGTAGAGCTTTCCATTGAATGGAAAAATGCACCGTGGAGCCGGTTTCTTCATACCTTCCGGATTCCCAACCTGCTACTCTAGGTCAGGTAGCGCCGTCCCGCTCACTCGTATCACCGACGACAGAGATTGCAAGATGGATTTGGGGTCGCGACGCCCTAACCTAGATTGAGAGTGCTCGGTAGATTTTGTAGTGTAACCGGATTTATTTCGAATTTTCGTAAATCTATTTACAAGTTATATAAAACTGTAAACGATTTTTAATAACAAATAAAAAGAATACGTCCCAAATTAATTTGGAATCTCATGAGTGTACCGGTTCAAATTCTTGAAGCTAAATGGACAATATGTGTGGTGAGGTTTATTGAAATCATAAGCGATAAATAAGATTATCGATAATCAAACAAGTAGTGTGATTTTTTTTATTATTATTTTCTTTATTATTTTTTTACTTAACTCACTGTAAAATTAGTTCTAGAAAATATTTTTAGCGTAACTAATTGTAACTTTGATATTTTTATTACGTTTGTCTTATTTTGTATATTATTGTTGTATATATTGTTATATATTATTGTATATTATTGTATTTTTATCTTACTTCTTCTTCTTCTTCTAGTACATCTTAGTGTATAACTTCAACTTTTTTTTTCACAATGCAATAATTAAACATAGGTATATATAGATTTATAATATTAAATAAAATGTTGATTTTATGTTACATTACCTTAATATAAACCTTAGAACCAAAAGAAGAGAGCATCATTGAGCAGTCGCTCAGATTTGGGAAACACGCCATAATAAAAACATTTTTTTTTAATTAAAATAACCTGATTAAATTTTGTTATTTGTAATAATTACGAACTCGACACTTGCATTTGTTTACTCAGGAGCGTAAGGCTATTTCTATAAATATATATGTGTGTGTATTGAAAATGCCAGCAAAAAGCAAAATTTCTGTTTTTGGTATATTCAAGGAAATAGACGAAACTTCAAATTTTTGTGTCATAATATAAGTCAACGCTAACAGCAGGCTCAGCGCACCACATACAATATAAATGTAAGCTAAAATAACTTTATTCACATCAGTAGTAATTCATAGATACTGAAAACTAAAACAGATATCTCTTTCAAAACAGAGCAAATGTTGCGAGTACGTTTTTGAATATAGGTACTGGAATTAACATCAATACTGAGACATCTTATTTTCACTTCTTTGCAAATTATTATTTACTAGCGGCTCGCTCCGACTTCCTTCGAGTTGCCCAATCAATGAAAACTGGAGTAACGTACCTTTCAAATGGTAAAATATTTTTTGCAATAGGCGTTATGGTTCCGAAGATTACCCTCCTAATTTATATAAACTAAAAAACACTCGCGCTCCCTTTATAATATAAGTAACAAAGAAATAATTATCTGTCTTATAAATTATTTCCCCAGCCGAGAATCGAACCCAGTATTTCACGCTCGGCCGGCAGAGTCACAAGTGAGATGTAAATATTGATGCACTTGGCATTACAAATGAAGATAATGATTCGATATATACAACTATGTAGGGAGAAATTTGATTTTAAACAGTAAAGACAAAAAGGCATGTTAAAAATAATGGTCTCTAAAATGAGTCATTCAAGACAAGATGATGTAAGTTTATGAGTTGCAATGAACATCTAAGACTTAACTACCATCTCGTTAGTCGCCCGTTACAATGAATTATTGTATATGTAGGAAAACTTTGCTTTATTACTTAATATTAATATTTAATATTATATAATTACATGTAAATAGTTTGTTTCTTTCTTTTTTTCTAATTTGGCTGTAAACTTTAATGACAAAGTGGATAATATATACAATACCTTACTATAGAGTAACTTATATGTTTCATAATTAAACAATTAATTTTTAACACAGGAAAATATCTCTATTTCAAATCGGTCTACTATATATTGTAGTAAGTTTTTATATGAAAAATGCAAAAGTTATGATTAATGATAATATAATTATATTATATTATATTATATTATAT